>CM069137.1:178311-235516 GCA_035221665.1 Okamejei kenojei
CGACTCTCGGTTTTAGCTCAAGCACTTTCAACTCCCCCTCCCATTACACATCCGACCTCTCGGTCCTGGGCTCTCCAACGGCCAGAGTGAAGCAACACTGCAAGCGCAAGCTGGAGGGGGGAGGAACGCACTCATATCCGCATGGGGCGTCTGCATCCTTGGGGGCTTGCACATTGAAATTTTCTCATTTCTGTAAAACCCCTGCTGCCCTCCTCCCCTTCCTCCCACCTCTCCCTCCGCCCTCAGGGGCTCCTTCCTCCTCTCCTTGTTACCCTTTCTTCTCCCGCCCCCCCCCCCCCCTCAGTTTGAAGAAGGGTCTCGACCTCGACACGTCGCCTTCTCCTTCGTCCTTAGATGCTGCCGCACCGATGAGTTTCTGCCCGCATTTTGTGTGAACTTCAAATCTTTAACTCAAAACCAGTCTTTGACCACACATTGACCGGGCCTGCAGTTCCCCGCTTCACCACACGGTGGGAGGGGTAGACCACATTGACGGGCCTGCGATCCCCGCTTAACACACGTTGGGGTGATTGTTGACCACTTGACGGGCTGCAGTCCCGCTACCACGGTGGGAGTGTTGACCCACATTGACCGGGGCCTGCAGTTCCCCGTACACCAACGGTGGGAGTGTTTTGCCCACATTGACGGGCCTGCAGTTCCCCGTCCCACACCACGGAGGGCGTGTAGACAACACATTGGCGCGACCTCTCTTTGAATCCATGCACATTGGGAGTACTGTCTGCAATGAGATAGAATGTTTGCACTTTACTGCAAAAGGCTTCTTTATTGCTCTGACCGTTTCACTTCTGCACGAGAGTTGTGATTGTTGGAATGCTCTGCGTTGGCAGGCCAATCACGGCCCGGGTTACCGGCGTGTTCTAAAAACTGTGCGGACCAACTGCCGGCGTTTTTACGGACATTTCAAACTCTCAGTTCTGGGTCCTGAGGTTCCCACCTGCTTTAAAAAGCATCACATATACCGGTGCCCAAGCATGCGCAAAGGTGACGTGCTCAATGACAATGGACCAGTGGCACTAACGCCTTTGTGGTGATGAGAGGTGATCATGGACAAATTTCAATCCTACCTCGACTAAATACTTGGACCCACTGCAGTTTGCTTACGCACACAGATCAACGGGTGGACGCGATCTCGCTCTAGCTCTCCACTCGCTCTGACACTTGGACAACTAAAACTATATGTCAGGCAGTTATTCATTGATTACAGCTCGGCAATTAAGCACGATCATCCCCTCCAAGCTGGTTACCAAACTCGCAGAACTGGGTCTCTGCGCATCCCTCTGCAATTGGATCCTCGACTTCCTCATTCACAGACCACAGTCTGTCCGTATTGGTGGAAATATGTCAGCCTCGATAACAATCAGGGGGTGGGAGATTGCAACATTCACGTGGTCCGCCCTGTTTCGACTAATGCAATCAACTCGACATGCACAAAACGGAAGATCCACATAGAACAAGTTGTCCAACGACTTTAGGCTGTGCACGCCACACGAAAGAAGAAGAGGAAGATAACAATCAGCACGGGAGCCCCCTGCTGTACTCACTCAATACTCATGGCTGCGTAGCTGGTCACAGTGTGAACTCCATCATCAAGTTCGCTGACGACACCACTGTTGTGGGACGAATCGGAGTATAGAAGTGAGATCGACCGACTGACAAAATGGTGCCAGCACAATAACCTGCCTCTCAACACCAGCAAAACCAAGGAACTGATTGTGGAAAGGGTAGGATGGGGACCCACAATCCCGTTTACATCAAATGGTGGAAAGGGTCAAGAGCTTCAAATTCCTGGGCGTGCATATTTCTGAAGAAGGGGAAGGACTTCAGAGAGTTGGGAAGAAGACTGAAAGGCAGGACTTCTAGGGTGGTTATCTCTGGATTGCTTCCAGTACCTCGTGCTAGTGAGGACAGGAGCAGGGAGATAGGGGATCTGAATGTGTGGCTGAGGGGCTGGAGCAGGGAGCAAGGATTTAGATTCATAGAAACATAGAAATCAGGTGCAGGAGCAGGCCATTCAGCCTTCAAGCCTGCACCGCCATTCAATATGATCATGGCTGATCATCCAACTCAGTATCCTGTACCTGCCTTCTCTCCATACCCCCGGATCCCTGCAGCCGCAAGGGTCACATCCAACTCCCTCTTAAATATAGCCAACGAACTTGGCCTCAACGCACTTTTGTGGCAGAGAAATTCCACAGTTTCACCACTCTTCTGTGTGAAAACGATTTTCTCATCTCGGTCCTAAACGACTTCCCCCTTATCCTTAAACTGTGACCGTGTCTGGACTTCCCCAACATCGGGGCACAATCTTCCTGCATCTAGCTGTCCAACCCTTAAGAATTTTGTAAAGTCTCTATTGAAGGGATCCCCCTCAATCTTCTAAATTCTAGAGAGTAAAGCCAGGGTCTAACCAGTTCTTTCTTCATGATGAAGTCCCGTTTGCATCCAGGATATCAGTTGGTGAACCTTCTTGTACTCACTCTATGGCAAGAGACCAGGTGTGGCCTCTCCAAGAACCCTGTACAACTGGCAGTAGCACCTCCCTGGCTTTGTTTCTCAAATCTTTTGCTATGAATGCCAAACATACCATTCGCTTTCTTCACGCCTGCTGCACCTGCATGCCTACTTTCAATGACCTGGTTTACCCATGACACCCAGCGTCTCGCTGCATCTCCCCTTTTCCTAATCGGTCACATTCAAGTAATAGTCTACCTTCTGTTTTTGCACCAAAGTGGATTACCTTCACATTTATCCACATTATTACTGCATCTGCCATGCAATTTGCCACTCACCAGTCTATCCCAAGTCATCTGCAGCCTCCTAGCATCCTCCTCACAGCTAAACACTGCCCCCAGCATCGTGTCATCCGCAACAAAACTTCGAGATGTTGCATTTAATTCCCTCGTCCAAATCTTTAATGTATATTGTAAAAGCTGGGGTCCCAGACACTTGAGCCTTGCGGCACCCCATAGTCCCTGTCGCCAACCTGAAAAGGACCGTTTCACTCCTCTCTTTGCTTCTGTCTGCAGCCCAGTTCTTATCCACATCAATACTGAACCCCAATACCGTGTGCCTTAGTTTGTATACCAATCTCTTGTGTGGGACTTGTCGATAGCCTTCTGAAAGTCCAGATACAACACATCCACTGGTTCTCCCTTATCCACTCTACTAGTTACATCCTCAAAAAATTCAATAAGATTTGACAGACATGATTTACCCATCGTAAATCCATGCTGACTTGGTCCAATGATTACACACTTGCAAATACGCTTCTATCCCATCTTTAATAATGACTCTCGCAGTTTCCCCACTACCGATGTTAGACTAACTGGTCTGTAATTCCCCGTTTTCTCTCTCCTTCATACATCCATGCTGACTTTGTTCAATGATTTCACCACTTTCCAAATGTGCTGCTATCCCATCTTTAATAACTGACTGAAACTGCTATTTCCCACTACCAGTTTAGACTAACCTGGTCAGTAATTCCCCCATTTTCTCTCTCCCTCCCTTTTTAAAAAGTGGGGTTACATTAGCTACCCTCCAATCCTCAGGAACGACTCCAGAATCTAAAGAGTTTTGAAAAATTATCACTAAGGCATCTGCCATTTCTGGGGCTACTTCCTTAAGTACTCTGGGATGCAGCTATCTGGCCCTGGGATTTATCGGCCCTTTAATCCATATCAATTTACCAACGCACCACTTTCCCGGCTAACCTGGATTTAACTCATTCCATCGTCATTTGACACCGCGATCCCCTGCTATTTCCCGTCAATTATTTATGTCTTCCTTAGTGAAGACAGAACCAAAGTAGTTATTCAATTGGTCTGCCTTGTCCCTTGTTCCCCATGATCAATTTACCCGTTTCTGACTGCAAAGGGACCTACATTTGTTTTAACTAATCTTTTGCGCTTTCACATATCGATAAAAACTTTTGCAGTCAGTTTTTTTTGTATTTTTCCTGGCAGTTTTCTTTCATACACATTTCCCCTTTCACTAAATTAAGCCCTTTGTCCCCTCTGTTGGTTCCCTCTGAATTTCCCTCTAACCCGTCCCCTGGTAGGCTGCTTTTTCGGCTAATTTGTATCGCTTCATCTTTTTCTTTGATACTAAGGCTGATTTCCCTTTGTTATCCGCGAATGCGAGCCACCACCTTTGCTGATATATTCTTTTGCCATACTGGGATGAACAATTGTTGTAGTTCATCCATGCTGTCTTTTAAAAATGCCTTCCATTGCACATCCACCATCAACCCTTCAAGAAATCAATGCAGACTCCAGTCTTGGCCAAATTCACGTCTCATACCCTCAAAGTTACCTTCTTTAAGTTCAGGACCCGTGTTTTATCAGAATTAACAAATGGTCACTCTCCATCCTAATGAGGAACTCAACCATATATGGTCACATCTTGCCCAAGGGGCCACGCACGAACAATGCCGCTAACAAACCTTCCATCATTACTCAGTACTAAGTCCTAGAAAGCCCTGCTCTCTCGTTGGTTCCTCCACATGTTGGTTTAGAAAAAAACTTTTAAAATCCCGCATACATTCCAAGAACCCCTCTTCCTCAGCACCCCTGCCAATTTGAATTCACTCCAATCTATATGTAGATTGAAGTCACCCATATATAACGGTTTTACCTTCGTTGCAAACGCATATTCAAATTTTCCTGTTGATTGCCATCCCCAACTCCACTACTACTTGTTAGGTGGCCTGTACACAACGACCCACTAGCGTTATCTTCTGCCCTTAGTGTTCGCAGCTCCAGACCATATCGATTCCACATCCTCCAAGCTAAAGTCATTCCTTTCTATTGCGTTAATCTCCTCTCTAACCAGCAATGCTACCACACCTCCTTTTCCCCTCTCTTCTCTATCCTTCCTGAATATTTTAATAACCCTGGATGTTGCAGCTCCCGCAGCCTTGGTCACCTGGAGCCAATGACTCCGTGAATCCCAACTATATCATAATTATTTAATACTATCTGCACATTCAACTCAACCACCTATTGCGAATGCTCCTCGCCATTGAGACACAAAGCTTCAGGCTTGTTTTACAACACTCTTGGCCCTTTTACAATTTGTTTGAAAAGTGGCCCTTATTAGGATTTATTGCCCTGGATTTTGTTTTCTTGCCACATTTCACCTTGCTACCTATTGCTCCTATCCTCATTTTACTCCCCTCTGTCTCTCTGCACACACATTTAAGAAACCCTCCCTTCTTATTCTCCGTTTGTTATTTTTTTCTCTTTCCTCCCTACCGTGTTTGCGTCTGACTGCTTCTCCTTCTCTGCCTCCTGCCTCACAAACGGACACTTCTTTCTCTATTTGAGGTCCCTCCCCCCAACCAATCTAGTTTAAAAGTCTCCCCAGCAGCCTTTGCAAATCTCACCCGCCAGGATATTGGTGCCCCTCGGGTTCAAGTGCAACCCGTCCTTTTTGTACAGGACACACACCTTCCCCAAAAAGTCCCAATGATCCCAGAAAACTTGAATCCCCCTGCCTCTCTGCACCAGTCCTTTAGCCACTCATTTTCTCCACCTTTCTCCATTCCTACTCTCACTGTCCGCGTGCACAGGCAGTAATCCTGAGATTGTTACCCTTTGCGGTCCTTCTGCTTAACACGTCTTCCTACTCCCTAAATCTCCTTTCAGGACCTCCTCTCTTTTTCTCTACTATGTCATTGGTAACTATATTGTACCAAACACCTCTGCTCCTCTCACCTCCCATTTCAAGATAGCTTGAACACGTTCCAGTTCAAATCCCTGACCCTGCACCAGGGAGCAAACTACCATCCTGGTCTCCTGACATACTGCGTCCACAGAATCCGCCTATCTGACCCCCCTAACTATATAGTCCCCTATTTACTGCTGCCCTCCTCTTCTTTTCCTTACCCTTCTGAGCAACAGGGCACGGTCTTTGTACCGGAGGCCTGTCACTGTTGCTACCCCCAGGTAGTCTGTGCCCCCCAACAGTACTCTAAACAGGAATACTTGTATTGCCATTGGGATCTCTTCTGGGTAGGGGTGACCTGTACAACAAGGACAGGTACACCTAACTGGAGGGGTACCTAGACATTCTGGCCTAGGCAGGTATTGCTAAGGTTACACGTGTGGGTTTAAACTAAATAGTGTTCGGCAACTTGAAGCGCCCCTGGAATGGAAAAGACTACAAAAAGTAGTTAAACACTCACGCTACTGCCCAATTCATCATCGGCTCTGACCTTCCTTCCATCGAGGGGATTTATCGCTGCCTCAAAAAGGCTGGCAGCATCATCAAGGACCCACACCACCCTGGCCACACACTCATCTCCCTGCTACCTTCAGGTAGAAGGTACAGGAGCCTGAAGACTGCAACCACCCGGTTCAGGAATAGCTACTCCCCCACAGCCATCAGGCTATTAAACCTGGCTCAGACAAGACTCTGAACATTAATAACCCATTATCTGTTTATTTATTCATGTGTGTATATATTTATATAATAGTATATGAACACACGGATCTGTTTTGTAGTCAATGCCTACTATGTTCTGTGTGCTGAAGCAAAGCAAGAATGTCATTGACCTATCAGGGACACACGACAATAAACTCACTCTCACTTGAACTTGAGGGATGGACAAATTGGGAGTATCAAGATGGAGTTGAAGGGGAAGTGGCTACAGGAAAAATTACAAAAGATTTTCGAATTAATGGGAAGGAAAGCTCGAGAATGCACAACAGACTAAGGTCAGGGCCAATTGCGAGCGGTGCGAGGGGGGACAGTGAATACGGAGGTCAAAGTGTTGTATATGAATGCGTGAAGTATAAGAAATAAAGTGGACGAGCTTGAGGCTCAGTTAGAAACTGGCAAGTAAGATTGTGTGGGAATTACTGAGACATTGCTGCAAGAGGGCCAGGGCTGGGAACTGAATATTCAAGGGCATACGTCCTATCGAAAAGACAGACGGGTGGGCAGAGGGGCTGGGGTTGCTCTGTTGGTGAGGAATGAAATTCATATCTCTTGCAAGGGTGACATTGAAACAGTAGATTGGAGTCAGTATGGATAGAACTAAGGAATTGATAAGGTAAAAAGACCGTAATTGCCTTATCCATACAGCCCCCATAACATAAGCCTGGACATAGGGTGCAAGTTGAATCAGGAAGTAAATTGGCCATGTAGCAAAAGTAAAGCTGTGGTTGTTATGGGAGATTTCAACATGCAGGTAGACTGGGAAAATCATGTTGGTGCTGGACCCCAAGAAAGTGCCTTCGTGATGATTCTTTGAACAGCTTGTATTGGAGCCTACCAGGGAGCAGGCAATTCTGGATTTAGTGTTATGTAAAGAACCAGATTTGATAAAGGTCCTCGAGGTTAATGAGCGATTAGGAGGCAGTGACCATAACATGGTCAGGTTTAATCTACAATCGGAGAGGGAGGAGGATAGATCGGAGGTGTCAGGGTCACAGTTGAATAAAGGGGACAATGGGCCATGAGGGAGGAGCTGGCCAAAGTTGACTGAAAGATACACTAGTAGGGATGACAGTGGAACAAAAATGGCAGGTATTTATAAGGAATAATACAGAAGGGTGCAGATCAGTTCATTCCTAGGAGGAAGAAAGATTCCAAGGGAGAAAGGGACGACCATGGCTGACAAGGGACGTCAGGGACTATAAAAATTAAAGCGAAGAAGTACAACGTAGCAAAGATGAGCGGGTAAAGCAAGAGGATTGGGTAATGTTTTTAAAGAACAACAGAAGATAACTAAAAAGACAACTCGGAGGTACGAAGGTAAGCTAGCCAAAAATATAAAGCAGGACAGTAAAAGCTTATTTACGTATGTTGTAAGAGGAAAAAAAATAGATTAAGAACCAAAGTTTGGGACCTTGAAGACCGAAAAAGGTGAATTTATTTTGGGGAACAAGGAAATGGCAGATGAGTTGAACAGGTACTTTGGATCCGTCTTCACTAAGGAGGATGGACACAAACAATCTTCCTGATTACTGTAGTGGCCAGAGTATCTGGGGTGACGGAGGAACTGCAGGAAATCCACATTAGGCAGGAAATGGTGTTTGGGTAGACTGATGGGACTGAAGGCAGATAAATCCCCAGGGCCTGATGGTCTGCATCTCAGGGTACTTAAGGAAGTGGCTCTAGAAATCGTGGACGCATTGGTGATCATTTTCCAATGTTCTATAGACTCAGGATCAGTTCCTGTAGATTGGAGGGTAGCTAATGTTATCCCACTTTTTAAGAAAGGCGGGAGTGAGAAAACAGTGAATTATAGACCAGTTAGCTTGACATCGGTGGTGGGGAAGATGCTGGAGTCAACTATAAAAGATGAGATAGCTGCACATTTGTTTAGCAGTAACAGGATCGGCCTGTCAGCATGGATTTACGAAGGGGAAATCATGCTTGACTAATCTTCTGGAATGTAACTAGGAAAATGGACAAGGGAGAGCCAGTGGATGTAGTGTACCTGGACTTTCAGAAAGCATTTGATAAGGTCCCACATAGGAGATTAGTGGGCAAAATTATGGCACATGGTATTGGGGGTAGAGTGCTGACATGGATAGAGAAGTGGTTGGCAGACAGGAAACAGAGAGTGGGGATTAACGGGTCCCTTTCAGAATGGCAGGCGGTGACTAGGGCTCTGGGGTACCGCAAGGCTCGGTGCTGGGACCGCAGCTATTTACAATATACATCAATGCTTTGGATGAAGGGATTGAAAGTAACATTAGCACATTTGCAGATGACACAAAGCTGGGTGGCAGTTTTGAACTGTGAGGAGATGCATGAGAATGCAGGGTGACTTGACAGGTTGGGAGTGGGCAGATGCATGGCAGATGACGTTTAATGTGGATAAATGTGAGGTATCCACTTTGGTAGCAAAAACAGGAAGGCAGAATTACATCTAAATGGCGTCAAGTTGGGAAAAGGGGAAGTACAACGGGATCTGGGGGTCCTTGTTCATCAGTCTATGAAAGTAAGCATGCAGGTATAGCAGGCAGTGAAGAAAGCAAATGGCATGTTGGCCTTTATAACAAGAGGAATCAAATATAGTAGCAAAGAGGTCATTCTGCAGTTGTACAGAGCCCTAGTGAGACCACACCTGGAGTATTGTGTGCAGTTTTGGTCCCCTAATTTGAGGAAGGACATTCTTGCTATTGAGGGGGTACAGCGTAGGTTTAAAAGGTTAATTCCCGGGATGGCGGGACTGTCATATGCTGAGAGAATGGAGTGGCTGGGATTGTACACTCTGGAGTTTAGAAGGATGAGAGGATCTCATTGAAACATATGAGATTGTTAAGGGCTTGAACACACTAGAGGCATGAAACATGTTCCAGGGGCCACAGTTTAAGAATAAGAAGTAAGCCATTTAGAATGGAGACGAGGAAACACTTTCTCTCACAGAGAGTTGTGAGTCTGTGGAATTCTCTGCCTCAGAGGGCGGTGAAGGCCTGTTCTCTGGATGCCTTCAAGAGAGAGCTAGATAGGGCTCTTAAAGATAGCGGAGTCAGGGGATATGGGGAGAAGGCAGGAACGGGGTACTGATTGGGGATGATCAGCCATGATCACATTGAATGGCGGTGCTGGCTCGAAGGGCCGAATGGCCTCCTCCTGCATCTATTGTCTATGATTCTATGGTAGAGGGTAGAGTGGACGGCCCGGACTGACCTGTTTGTACTGGGGATAAGGAGCTGTTGATGTGGGGACCGGGGCAGGCTTGTACCCATCTTATTTCCGGTAAATTAAAGGTCAGCTCAACTAACTAATGTTTGGGGATGGATTCCAGACAGATGTGGGAAGTTTCCCAGCTCTATTGGGGAGCTGCAGCTGGAACATCTGGAAACGTGGTCTTTACCAAAACAAGACTGAGGGAGACATGAGTGAGACACAGACTATTAAACTTCCCGCCTCTGCCGCAATTCCAGATGTTCCGCTGAAAGTGGCAGCGGTGAAGAATTACAGATGTTAGTCCAAACCCCCAGAACCAGGCGGGTAACTCACCGCCCCCCCCATGTGAGGGGTCACACCGTGGGCCCTGACCGCTGGCTGTGGGCGTCTGCACCCATCACATCACCCTGTACCCATGGGTGCCCTGGCGGCCTCTGCACCCGTGAGCTCGTCCCAGCTCAGGAGCCCAGTCTCCCCACGACCACCCGCCCCCCCCCCCCCCAGACCAACCCCCCTCTCCCACCCACCCCTTACCAACCCCCCCTCCCACCCCCACAGCAACCCCCCCCCTCACCACCCCCCCTCCCACCCCCACAGCAACCCCCCCCCCCCTCCACCAACCCCCCCTCCCACCCCCCACAGCAACCCCCCCCCTCACCAACCCCCTCCCACCCCCCCCCTCACCAACCCCCCCCCCCCCCTCACCAACCCCCCCTCCCACCCCCCCCCCCCCTCACCAACCCCCCCTCACCGTGGCGCCGCCGGACACCAGGACGAGGAGCATCCAGATGTTCAGCCCCATGGCGACGCTCCGTCTCTCAGTGACTCCTCTCCCTGCGTCTCTGCCCGGTCCGTCCACTCTCCCCCCGTCTCTCCTCACCCCTCCCCTCTTCGCTCTCTCCCACCCCTCCTCTTCTCTCCCACCCACTCCTCTTCCTCTCTCCCACCCACTTCTCTCTCCCACCCCTCCTCTTCTCTCTCTCCCCTCTTCTCTCTCTCCCACCCCTCCTCTTCTCTCTCTCCCACCCACTTCTCTCTCCCACCCCTCCTCTCTCTCTCCCTCTTCTCTCTCCCTCTTCTCCTCCCACCCCTCCTCTCTCTCTCCCACCCACTTCTCTCTCCCTCTTCTCTCTCCCACCCCTCCTCTTCTATCCCAACCCTTCTCTCTCCCACCCACTTTCTCCCCACCCCTCCTCCCCCACCCCTCCTCTCTCTCCACCTCCTCTCCCACCCCTCTCCTCCTCCCTGTCCCTCTGCCTGTCTCTGCTCTGCGCCGCCAGCAGTTGGGTGGCATTTTATAGATACGTGGCGGGTTCCAGATCCGAATCCCCGCCTTAAAGGCGCCGGTCACATTCCACAAGAATAAACTGGCCGATAAAATGTGGCGACGAGGCCGAGACACAAAGACTGCAGATGCTGCAACCCTGAGGTGCAGCACAAAGTGCAGGTCAGGCTGCCCGACCCGAAACCTCACCTATCCATGTTCTTCACAGATGCTTTTTAAGAGAGTTAGATTTAGTTCTTAGGGCTAAAGGAGTCAGGGGATATGGGGAGAAGGCAGGAACGGGGTACTGGTTGGGGATGATCAGCCGTGATCACATTGAATGGCGGTGCTGGCTCGAAGGGCCGAATGGCCTCCTCCTGCACCTATTGTCTGTTTCGATGCTGCCTGACCCGCTGAGTTACTCCAGCACTCTGTGTTTAGCTCAGGTTGCAGCGTCTGCAGTTTCCTGTGTTGTGTTCAGTCCTGGTCCCTCAACAAGCATAGACCAGGTACAGGGGCCCTTGGGCCAGGGACCACAGGCAATGTTGATTATACACTAACCAGTGTCATTATTGTACATGATTCTATTTTATTCAGTGTCAGCATTATGCATTGTATTTTACTCCGTCATTATTGTACATTTGTCTCCGTGTTATCAATATTTTACAGGCTTGTTGAGCTGCAGCAACTAATAAATTCATTGCTCCGTCGTGAGTAGATTTACTTTACACTTTAGATACATCGTGGAAACAGACCCTTCAGCCGACCAGCGATCTCCGCACACTAACACTATCCTACACACACGAGGTACAATTTATAATTTTACTAAAGCCAGTTATTCAACAAATCTGCACGTCTTTGGAATGTGGGGGGAAGCCAGAGCACCCGGAGAAAACCCACAGGGTCACAGGGATAACGTGCAAACTCCGTACAGACAGCTCCCGTAGTCAGGATGGAACCCGGGTCTCTGGAGCTCCACCCGCTGAAGCAGTTGGGACCGTCATCTGTGGAGGGGCGGGCGGTCGGTCGAGAGATCATTGTGGCCTGAGGGGGAAGGGGTGACACATAGCGTGTGATCAGTAGTGGGTGGGAGCAGCACCCCAGGGTGCCTGTCCTGTGGCAGTGTGGGTGGAGGGAGAGGGGGAACGGCAGCTATGTAGGGCATCAGCCATGGTCTACTGAGCGGTGGAGCTGGTGGCATTAATGGTCCCACACGAGTGGACCAGCCAGAGGGAGGGGTGACCTTAAAGGTGATCTCCACCCTCCGTCTCTTCCATGGCAGAGCAAGAGACGGTAGGTGGAGCCCAAGGTTGAAGGTGAGGGGAAAGATAGAAGCGTCAGGAGCAACTCTCACTCTCTGGACCAAGCTGCCGGAAGAGGTAGTCGAGGCAGATAGAATCACAACATTAAAACACATTTGGACAGGTACACGGATCGGACAGGTTTAGAGCAAGGGCCAAATGCAGGCAGGTGTGACAAGTGTAGATGGGGCATGTTGGTCGGCATGGGCAAGTTGGGCCGAAGGGCCTGTATGACTCCATGACCACGGCCACAGATCATGCTCTGTGTGTGTGAGGGAAGCACTTTTATAAACTCATTCACAATATGTGGTTGTTCAACAATTGCACCGTGACCTCTAGTCGCCCATTAAATAACTCCTGGTCAGTAAAGATGCCACAGAACCTGCGGCAGAGTGCGGGGGAACTGCAGACGGGAGCGTGGCACAGCCTTGCAGTGGGGGGGGCAGCGAGGGTGGAGCGGGTGACAGTGAAGGGAAGGGGCAGTGGGGTGGGGGGGGCAGAGGTCAGAGGTAGGGGGTGAGGCGAGGGTGAGAATGGTGAGAGTGGGTGAGGGTGAGAGGGTGAGGGTGAGGATGGGTGGGTGGGGGTGAGAATGGGGGTGGGTGAGGTGGGTGACAGTGGGGTGGGTGAGAGTGGTGAGGATGGGTGGGTGGGGGTGAGGATGGGGTGGGTGAGGGTGGGTGACAGTGAGAGTGGGTGAGGGTGAGGATGAGGGTGAGGATGAGGGCGGGTGAGGTGGGTGGGGAGGGTGAGGGCAAGGGTGAGGGTGAGTTAAGGAGGAGGATGGGGGTGGGGGTGGGTGAGGGTGAGTTAAGGTGGGGTTAGAGGTGGGTGGGGGTGCGTGAGGGTGGGGTGGGGGTGGGGGTGGGATGAGGGTGGTGTTGGGTGAGTGTGAGGGTGGGTTAGGGTGAGTTAAGCTGGGGGTGGGTTGAGGTGGGGGATGGTGGATGAGGGGTGAGTTAAGGTGGGAGTGGAGTGGGTGAGGGTGAGGGTGGTGTAGGGTGAGGGTGAGGTTTGGGGGGTTTTGGGGGTGCGTGAGGGTGAGGGTGAGGGTGGGTTGGGTGGGGTTGAGGGTGGGGTGGCCTGGGGTGTTGGGGGTGGGGTTGAGGGTGGGGGTGGCCTGGGTGGGTTGGGGGTGGGGGTTGAGGGTGGGGGTGGGTTGGGGGTGGGGTTGAGGGTGGGGGTGGGTGGTGTAGGGTGAGGGTGGGTTGAGGGTGGGGGTGGCCTGGGGTGGGTTGGGGGTGGGGGTGGCCTGGGGTGGGGGTGGGCGAGGGTGGGGGTGGGGTGGGGCGGTGTAGGGTGAGGGTGGGGTGGGGGGTGGCCTGGGGGTGGGTTGGGGGTGGGGGTGGGTGAGGGTGGGTTGAGGGTGGGGTTGGCCTGGGGTGGGTTGGGGGTGGGGGTTGGGGTGGGCGAGGGTGAGGGTGGGGGTGGGCGAGGGTGGGGGTGGGGGCGAGGGTGAGGGTGGGTTGAGGGTGAGGTGGCCTGGGGTGGGTTGGGGGGGTGGGGTGGCCTGGGGTGGGGGTGGGCGAGGGTGGGGTTGTGGGCAGGGGCGGTGGGGGGTGGGGGTGGGTTGGTGGGGTTGGGGGGTGGGGTGAGGGTGGGGGTGGCCTGGGGGTGGGGTTGGGGGTGGGGGTGGGGAGGGGGTTGGGGTGGGGTTGGGGGTTGAGGGTGGGGGTGGGGTGGCCTGGGGTGGGTTGAGGGGTGGGGTGGGGTTGGGGGTGGGCGAGAGTGGGGGTGGGCGAGGGTGGGGGTGGGGGGGGGCGAGGGTGGGGGTGGGTGAGGGTGGGGGTGGGGGTTGGGGGGTGGGGGGTGTGGTGGGGTGGGTGTGTGGGGGTGGGTTGGGTGGGGAGTGGGGATGGGCGAGGGTGGGGGTGGGGAGGTGGGGGTGGGGGTGGGCGAGGGTGGGGTGGGGTGAGGGTGGGGGTGGGGGTGGGTGGGACTAGCAGCTGGTGACGCTGACGGCCGCTGGCGCTGTCTTGCTGCCGCTGTCCATCTTGACGATGTTGTTGATGTGGGCCTTCATTATCTTGGTGATCTCAGCCACCTGCAGCACGGAGACACAACACGGAACACGGAACATGGAACATGGAACGGGCTCTTTTAACCAAACACGGCGCCAAGTTAAACTACTCCCCTCTGCCTGCACGTGACCCGTATCCCTCCATTCCCTGCATATCCATGTGCCTATCTAAAAGCCTCTTAAACACCACTATCGTATCTGCCTCCACCCCCACCCATCTACCCCACCCCTCTTCCCTAAACCCCCCCGTGATACCCCACAGGAGGGCTGCAATTTCCCCCAATGACCTCATGCCCCCCCAGCCCAGCACCCACTGCCCTGTCAGCCGGCAGCCCAGAGTCAGGGTCAGCTGCCCTTCAGAGGGGCTGAGAGATGACAGGATGGAGAGAGGATGGGGTGGGGGGTGGGGGGTGGGGGGAGGAAGCAGGGGGTTGGTGGGGGGAGCAGGGGGTGGGGAGGTATGGGAAGGGTTGAAGGGGGTAAGGTGGAGAATGGGGAACTGACCTGCGTGGTTTCGAAGAACATCTCTCGGGCCGCAGCCGTCAGCCGGAAGGTGCTGGGCTGTGGGGCCCCAAACGCTGCGATCTCCTGGAAGCCGAACCTCTCCAGGGGCCGCGCCTCCCCCCGCTTGTAGATGGACACGGTGTCGGCGCTCACCCCCAGCCACAGGTCACTGGGGAAACCACCCTCCTTACACTGTGGGGTCAGACACAGGGGTCATTGTCACACGGGGTCAAACACAGGGTCACCGTCACACGGGGTCAAACACAGGGGTCATCGTCACACAGGGTCAAACACAGGGGTCACCGCCAGACGGGGTCAGACACAGGTGTCATCGTCACAGGGGTCAAACACAGGGGTCACCGTCACACGGGGTCAAACAGAGGTCACCATCGCACGGGGTCAAACACAGGGGTCACCGTCACATGGGGTCAAACAGAGGTCACCATCACACGGGGTCAAACAAGGGGTCACTGTCACACGGGGTCAAACAGGGGTCATCGTCACACAGGGTCAAACACTGGGTCACTGTCACATGGGGTCAAACAGAGGTCACCGTCACAGGGGGTCAGACACAGGGGGGTCAAACACAGGGCAGGTCAAACACACGGTGGGGGGGGTCCCCGTCACAGGGACGTGTTACAGGGGACCAGTCAGAGAGCCAATCAACCATTGGCTGGGGCCACTCACTGGGCCTGGCGTTGCTTTAGAAGGGGACGTGGCCACAGAAGACAAGTGGGGAGTGAGGGAAGGAGAGGGATTGGAGGAAGGGAGGAGGATGGGAAGAGAGGAAAAGGGGGAGGAGGGGGTGTCCATATTCACCAGTAACCCAACACAATGCTGGGTGACCCTGATGTGTTGATGGAGCTAGGGGGGTGGGGGGTATCTCTGTCTTGAGGACATGGTTTAAGCGGTGACTAGAACAAAAAGCCAAGCGAGGAAGGAGACCGACCCACCTCCACATCGAAGAGTGTGGAGCCGTATCCTGGCCACTCCATTATGATGTCCATGTATCTCAGCATGGCCTCCTGTTGCTTCATACCCTGCAACCTCATCCACTTGTCCACCACGCTCGCCCGGGCAGCCGACATCTCCTCTCTCGTCCACATCTCCAACATCTGCTCCTCCTCCATCTTCTGCTTCCTCAGCGAGCCCGTGCGGCTACCCAGGCGTAACGTTCCATCCAGGAAGCTGGTCCTCCTCTTCTCTAGGCTCTGGCTGTTGGACTTGGTGGTCTGGAAGATCTTGGCCCTCAGCCTGCACACAGGGTAAACCTGTTGCAGGTCCAGGGGCCCCTTGGCATGGTCTCCATGGAGGTACTGCAGTCTCAGGGCCGCAAGCAGCCGCAGGGTATCCTCTGGGGCCGGGAAGTGCCCACTGATCAAACACTCATGGGCCTGGAGTGAGGAAGATCGCAACGAGATACGATTCAGACCCTTGAACCTGTCCTGGCATTCTGACTGCATCCTTCCCCCAACAACCGACTTGGTTTCAAGACCCATCACTCTCCGGTTATCTCTATCTACCCAATCTATTCCTCTCATGATCTTATACATCTCAATAAGATCACCCCTCATCCTCCTGTGCTCCAAGGAATCTCAGCCGACTCAACCTCTCCCTGTAGCTCACACCCTCGAGTCCTGGCAACATCCTCGTAAATCTTCTATGAACCCTTTCCAGCTTGACAATATCTTTCCTCTAACATGGTGCCCAGAACTGAACACAATATTTTAAATGCGGCCTCACCAACGTCTTATACAACTGCAACATGACCTCCCAACGTCTACACTTAATACTCTGACTGATGAAGGCCAAAGTGCCAAAAGCCTTGTTGACCACCTTATCTACCTGCGACTCGACCTTCAAGGAACCATGCACCTGTACTCCTAGATCCCTCTGCTCTACAACACTCCCCAGAGGCCGACCATTCACTGTGTAGGTCCTGCCCATGTTAGACTTCCCAAAATGCAACACCTCACACTTCTCTGTATTAAATTCCATCAACCATTCCCCCACCCACCTGGCCAATCGATCCAGATCCTGCTGCAATCATTCACAACCATCTTCACTATCTGCAAAACCACTCACTTTTGTATCATCAGCAAACTTGCTAATCTTGCCCTGTATGTTCTCATCCAAATCATTGATGTAGATGACAAACAGTAACGGGCCCAGCACCGAACCCTGAGGCACACCACTAGTCACAGACCTCCAGTCTGAGAAGCAACCTTCCACCATCACCCTCTGCTTCCTTCCATGGAGTCAATTTGCTATCCACTCAGCTATCTCTCCTTGGATCCCATGCGATCTAACCTTCCAGAGCAGCCTGCCATGCGGAACCTTGTCGAATGCTTTGCAGAGGTCCATGTATACAACATCTACAGCTCTGCCCTCATCGACCTTTTTGGTCACGTCTTCAAAAAAAAATTCAGATTTGTAAGACATGATCTCCCACGTACAAAACCATGCTGACTGTCCCTAATCAGCCCTTGTCCATCTAAATACCTGTATAACCTATCCCTCAGAATACTCCAGTAACTTTCCAACGACAGATGTTAAGCTCACTGGCCTATAGTTCCCAGCATTTTCCCTGCTGCCCTTCTTGAAAAGAGGCACAACATTTGCCACCCTCCAGTCTTCCGGCACCTCCCTGTATTTAAGGACGACTCATAAATATCAACCAGGGCTCCCACAATTTCATCTCTAGTTTCCCACAATGTCCTCAGATGTATCTGATTTATCCCTGGAGATTTGTCTACCTTCATACACGTTAGTACGTCCAGAACCTCTTCGACCACAACACAGACTGCTCTCAAGACACTTCTATTGACTGAACAAAGTTCCTCCATCCTCCTGTCTTTCTCCTCAGTAAATACAGAGCAGAAATACTCCATCTCCTGTGGCTCCACACAGAGGTGACCGCTTTGACTCCCAAGGGGCCCCATCCTCTCTGGTTACCCTTTTCCCCCTTATATATTTACAAAATCTCTTAGGATTGTCCTTAATGCATCTGCCAGAGCTATCTCCTGGCCCCTTCTTGCCCTTCTGATTTGCTGCTCCAGATATATATTTGATCCCAGCTGCCTATACCTGTCCCACAAGGCATGGTTTGTGTGATTCACCTAGTCTATCCCCTGGTGAATCTACCGTGCACGGCTCCCAGGCCCAGCTGCCCTGCTGCAGAATCACAACTCCCCCCGACCCACTCTCCCCTCCATCGACAAGTCCAACGGCCGGTCAAGCTGGTCAGACGGCACCCTCGTTAACATCGCCTGCTGACTGGCTCCAATCAATATTTCTCCCACTAAATGTAACTCAAAATCTCCCCAAATGCTGTCTTTACCATTGGCATTGAGTGGGTGGGTGTATGGGTGGGTGGTGGGTGTGTGGGTGAGTGTGTGGGTGTGTGAGTGAGTGAGTGGGTGAGTGGGTGCGTGAGTGGGTGTGTGGGTGAGTGGGTGGGTGAGTGGGTGCGTGAGTGGGTGAGTGGGTGGGTGAGTGGGTGAGTGTGTGGGTGAGTGGGTGTGTGGGTGAGTGGGTGGTTGAGTGAGTGGGTGAGTGAGTGGGTGGGTGTGTGGGTGAGTGAGTGGGTGTGTGGCTAAGTGAGTGGGTGAGGGGTGAGTGCGTGGGTGAGTGGGTGAGTAGGTGAGGGGGTGAGTGAGGTGGTGGGTGGGTGAGTTTGTGGGTGAGTGTGTGGGTGAGTGGTGGGTGAGTGAGATGGTGTGGAGTGGGTGGGTGTGAGTGAGTGGGTGTGTGGAGTGGGTGTGTGTGGGTTTGGTGTGTGGGTTGAGTGAGTGGGTGAGTGTGGGTGGGTTTGTGTGTGTGGTGGGTAGTGAGTGTGTGAGTGAGTGGGTGAAGTGGGTGGGGTGTGTGTGTGATGGTTTGTGTGTGGGTTTGGTGTGTGTGGGTGTGGGTGGTGGATGTGGAGTGGTGGGTGCGTGAGTGAGTGGGTAAGTGTGGTGGGTAGTGGGGGTGTGTGTGGTGGGTGTGTGTGTGAGAGTGTGGGTGAGTGAGTGGGTGACGTGGTGTGTGAGTGAGTGTGGTGTGTGGGTGAGTGAGTGTGTGTGAGTGGGTACATTGGTGGGGTGTGAGTGGGTGGGTGAGGTGGGGTGTGTGGGTTGGTGTGTGTGGGTGTGTGTGGTGGGTTGAGTGTGTGGGTGGGTGAGTGTGTGGGTGGGTGGAGTGGGTGGTGGGTGGGGTGAGGTGGGTGTGTGGGTGTGTGTGTGGGGTGAGTGTGTGGGTGTGTGGTGTGAGTGTGTGTGTTGTGGGTGAGTGTGTGTGGGTGAGTGGGGGTGGTGTGAGTGATGAGTGGGTAGGGTGAGTATGAGTGGAGTGGGTGGTGCGAGTGTGGGTGTGTGGAGTGGGGTGAGTTGATGTGGATGTGAGTGGGTGTGTGTGTGAGTGTGGTGAGTTGGGTGAGTGGGTGGTGTTAGTGTGTGTGAGTGAGGGTGATGGGTGGGTGAGTGTGTTTAGTTGAGTGGTGTGTGGTGGGTGTGTGGGGTGGGTGGGTGGCGTGGGTAGGTGTGGTGTGGGGTGGTGTGTGAGTGGGTGGGTGAGTGAGTGGCGGTGGGTGTGTGAGTGGGTGGTGAGTGGGTGTGAGTGGGTTGTGTGGGGTTGTGTGGTGGGTGAGTGTGGTGGGTGGGTGATGTTATGTGGGTGGGTGAGTGTGTGTGTGGGTGTGTGTGTGGGAGGTGAGTGGGTGGGTGTGGGTGGAGGGTTGTGTTTGATGTGTGATTGTGTGGCGTTGTATTGTGTATATGTGGAGTGTGTATGTGTGGTGGTGGGTATGTGGGTTGTATGTGTTGGTGGGTGGGTGTTATGTTGAGTGTTGGGTGATTGTGTGGGTTTGTTGGATGTGAGAGGGTGGTTGGGTGGTGCGTGGGGTGTGAGGCGGGTGTAGGGTGGGTGGGTGGTGAGTATGTGTGGGTGGGTAGGGTGTGTGTAGGGTGGGTGGGTATGTTGGGTGTGAGTGGGTGGGTGGAGTATGTTTGTGGTGTGTGATGTGGGTTTGGTGTGGTGGGTGTGGGTGTGTGGGTGTGTGGGTGATTGATCTAGTTGTGAGTATTGGTGAGTTGTGTGAGTGGTGTGTGTGCGTGGGTGTGTGTGTGTGTGGGTGGGTGGGTGCTGGACAGTGAGTGAGCAGACTGCTTACCTGCTCGAACATGAACACAAACTCCAGGCCGTGCCTGGGGACATTCTGGACGTCCAGGAAGCAATAGAGTTTGAAGTAGAGACACCAAGGCGGTCGCTCCTGCTCCTCATCGCCGCTCATCCTGCAGTCAGACCACAGCCGTCAGTCACCGCGATCAAACCCCCAGCACCCCAACAACTCGCCCATGGACCTGACCAACCCGCTCAATCCCAAACCAGAGCGAGACCCCCACACAGCGTCACCCACCCTGGGACCATGGGAAACAGCAGTGGTGTCACACGGTGATGAGGGGTGTCCAATGACATAGCGGCACACAGGTGGGCAGGTGGGACACAGGTGGGCTGCAGAGGTGAGCCAGGTGGGCAGGTGGGACACAGGTGGGCTGGAGAGGTGGGCAGGTGGGACACAGGTGGGCTGGAGAGGTGGGCTGGTGGGACACAGGTGGGCTGGAGAGGTGGGCAGGTGGGCTGGAGAGGTGGGCTGGTGGGACACAGGTGGGCTGGAGAGGTGGGCAGGTGGGCTAGAGAGGTGGGCTGGAGAGGTGGGCAGGTGGGACACAGGTGGGCTGGAGAGGTGGGCAGGTGGGACACAGGTGGGCTGCAGAGGTGAGCCAGGTGGGACACAGGTGGGCTAGAGAGGTGGGCTGGTGGGACACAGGTGGGCTGGAGAGGTGGGCAGGTGGGCTAGAGAGGTGGGCTGGAGAGGTGGGCTGGTGGGACACAGGTGGGCTGGAGAGGTGGGCAGGTGGGCTAGAGAGGTGGGCTGGAGAGGTGGGCAGGTGGGACACAGGTGGGCTGGAGAGGTGGGCAGGTGGGACACAGGTGGGCTGGAGAGGTGAGCAGGTGGGACACAGGTGGGCTGGAGAGGTGAGCAGGTGGGACACAGGTGGGCTGCAGAGGTGAGCCAGGTGGGCAGGTGGGACACAGGTGGGCTGCAGAGGTGAGCAGGTGGGACGCAGGTGGGCTGGAGAGCTGGGCTGTGGAGGTGGGGGGGGAAGGCACAGGTGGGCTGGAGAGCTGGGCTGTGGAGGTGGGGGGGGAAGGCACAGGTGGGCTGGAGAGCTGGACCAGGTGGAACATTCCTAAGTGCGAGGTGACAAATACTAACAGCACAAGACAGGTAGCAGGGACCTAGAGAGTACGGGACCTTGATGACCTGGGCTGCTGGTCAAAGCTCCCTGAAAGTGAACGTAGACACAAAATGCTGGTGTAACTCAGCGGGACAGGCAGCGTCTCTGGAGAGAAGGAACGGGTGACGTCTCAGTCTGAAGAAGGGTCTCGGCCTGAAACGTCACACATTCCTTCTGTCCAGAGATGCTGCCTGAGCCGCTGAGTTACTCCAGCACTTTGTGCCTACCTTGGGTTTAAACCTGCATCTGCAGTTCCTTCCTACACCGTATGTCTGTTCCCTGGTACCACAGGCAGAGACGGGACGGGATGGGATAGGTGGGAGAGAGGGAGGGAGGCTTCTGCCTGCGCTCAGGGCCAAGGCATTGAGTAGAGGAGTTGGAACGTCCAGTTGCATTGGCCAGACCACACTTAGTGCATTGTGTGTCGTTCCTGTGGGATGCGGAGACATTTAGTAAGATTGTGTAAGATATGTTTAGCGGGGCGGGGAGCAGTCGTAGGACTGACCGCTCCAGCCGGGTCAGTATGTCGGCCAGTGGGTGATGAGGGAGTTTGGGTGAGGGCAGCAAGCGGGGATGAGGGGTTGACCTCTCTGCCCAGGCCAGGTCGTCGTCATGCCGGGAGTGATGGAGGGGCGGGAGGGGTGTGGGGGTGGGTAGCGGGGCGGGGACGATGGGGAGGGGGGTGAGGGAGGGGTTGGATTTGGGGCAGTGGTGGGGTTTGGGGGTGGGGAGTGTGATGGGGAGTTTGGGGGCAGGGTGTTGTGGGGGGTTTGTGGGCAGGGTGTGGTGGGGTTTGTGGCAGGGTGTGGTGGGGGGTGGAGGGTAGGGGCAGGTTGTGGTGGGGGGGGTGGGGGACAGGGTGTGTGGTGGGGGTGGGGCAGGGTGGTGGTGGGGGTGGGGGCAGGGTGTTGTGGGGTTTGTGGGCAGGGTGTGGTGGGGGGTGGAGTAGGGGGCAGGTGGTGGGGGGTGGGGACAGGGGTGGTGGTGGGGTGGGGTTTGAGGGCGGGGTGTGGTGGGGGGGGTGGAGGGTAGGGGCAGGTTGTGGTGGGGGGGTGGGGACAGGGTGTGGTGGGGGTGGGGCCAGGTTATGGTGGGGGGGTGGGGTTTGGGGGCAGGGTGTGGTGGGGCGTAGGGACTGACCTCTCTGCCCGGGCCAGGACGTCGGCCAGCAGCTGTCGGGGGGCGATGGCACGGTCTCCGTGCTGTCCGCGTTCGAACAGGGCGAAGGTGTTGCGGCTTCCCTCCAGCCCCAGGCCCCGCAGCAGCTTCCCCACCACCTGCAACGGCAGACACGCCTCAACACAGCACACACACGCTAGACACACGCTAGCCACACACACATACGTGCAGGGGAAGGGCACACATGCCAGCCACATGCATTGGGGACATACTGGGAACATACAGGGGACAGGGACAGGTGAGGCCAAGACATACACCAGGCACACACACAGGGGACAAGCACATGCATGCCCATACTCGGAACAGGAACGGGGGGACACGCGTGTGATGCACGTGTCCGTGGCCTGACCTGTCCGGCAGTGGTGTGGGAGTCGATGGTGATGGGACAGGCCCCTCCGCCATGGCAGTGGACGGTGCAGGACATCTCCCGCCGGAACATCACCGCCCGCAGCTCTTGCCGGCTCGGCACAGCCTCCCTCTGCCGCGTCTTCCTCAGAGAGTCCAGGATGAAGCAGGCGTAGCGCTCGACCTCACCCCCCGACCCCTGAGCCCTGACCCTGCGGAGACAGACACGTCACACACGTACGCACACGCGCAAGTACACACATGCGCACAAACACACACGTACACGCACCATCACACACGTACACACACACAGACGCTCAACCTCACCGCCCGACCCCTGACCCATCACCCTGCGGGAACAGACACGTTTTACACACACGTACACGCACACGGGCACATATACGTATACACACACACACACACGGGCACACACTTATACACACGCGCACACGTACACATACGCACATGGGTACGCACACACGTACACAGTGTATACACACGCACATGCGCACACATACCAGGCACGTGCCGTCATGGTAGGCAAGGTAGGCACTGCCTACCCTGACTAAATTATAAAATGGTAATTATAAAATATATATAATAAATGCACAGGAGAATTATGGCTACCACAGAGATCGATCTCTTTAGGCATAATTCTCCGTGCCTTTCATCCACAGTACACGTGCTGTCGACGCCGCTTCAAGCCTTCAATGACAAGGGGAGCTGAAGGCAGCAGAAATTCTGCCTTTGCACCGTGGACTGCGTGCATGTGCTGCGCAGCAGCCTACTGCGCAGGTGCAACGCAAGTTTCTTGGCGGGTTTTTCAAACATGGATTGTCATTATCTTAAGGGTACCTTAGGACACAAAGAGAGAAGAATGGAGTTTGTGCTATTTTTTACCCAAAATATTTGCATGAAAATTTGGCGTCTTAGATGCCGAAGGTTAGGTTGTTAGCCAAGAAAGATAGACTTGGTTATCCCTCAGTACAGCAACATCAAGAACGATGGGAAGCGGCTGTATGAGGACAGCGCCGCTGGGGGGGGGGGGGGGTGAGTTCCTTTCACAACGTGTGGGGAGTCTGGCCACGGGTAAAGTTGCGGGGAGGGCAGGAGCGTTGAGAAGGAGGGGGTCGGAGATCATGCCAGCAACTCACTCACTCACCGCTGCTGCGGCGCTCCGGGCACGGAGCCACCTCCTTGTGGCCGGGGTGGGAAGTAGCTTGGGTGGCTGCGAGCGGATGCCGGGACTGGACAGCGGAACCAGCCAGCACCTCAGCGCCTTCTGCCGGCCCGCTCACCTCTGGCAATGCTCTCCGTCACCTCTCAATGCAGATCACCTCTCTCCTGCCACTCGCCGGCCTCGCTCATGTCAGCCGCTTCCTGCAAATCCTTAAATTCCAACTGCTGCCGGGAGCTGGACATGGCCTCACTTGCTGCGCTGGGCGACACTGCATGGCATTCACTGCCCGGTGTGTGTCTTTCAAATGTAGACTGGACAGTGAGGGGACCAGCTCAAGAGCAGGTCAGCGGGTAATGGATAACAGACAGTGGGCGGTGGAGTTTACTCCAGTGTCAGCGCGATCAAGGGACCAATTGAGGTTACTCGCGCTGACAGATTTAAGAATTTTTAAAAAATCCAACAGACTGCCTACCCTGAGTAATAACTCACGGCACATGCTTGACACATACACACATGCATATGTCCGCACACACACACACGTCACACGCACACGTACACATGCACATACACACGCACGTACACACGCACGTACACACGCACGTACGTACACATGCACATACACGTACGTACACACGCACACACGCACGTGCACACACCTACGCACACACGCACGCACGCATGTACACACGCACACACCTACGCACATGCACGTACGTACACACGCACGTACACACCTACACACACACGCATGTACATACGCACGTACACATGCACACACCTACGCACACGTACGCACACACGCATGTACACACGCACGTACACACACACCTACGCACACGCACGTACACACACCTACGCACACTCGCACGTACACACGCACACACACACGTACACACGCACACATGCATGTACACACGCACATACACACGCACACACTGGTGGGTGGGGGGACCGGAGCAGAGGGGGACGGGGTTGGTGGATCGAGGGAGGGGTTCTCACCTGTGCAGGTGAAAGTGCAGGTAATGCAGCACGCTGCGACTGGGCAGGAAGGTGCAGCTCATGGAGCTGAGCAGCCGGAAGAGGTGCAGGGAGGAGGGTCGGGCGAGTGGAGGTGCGTGGTTGGTCTGTTTGATGAGCTGGCAGTAGACCTCGTCCCGGAGGGGGGGCAGGCGCTGGCAGGTTTGCAGCACCGATGCCACCAGTGTTAGCGGCTCCAATGTAGTTTGCAGCTCCTGCAGGCACCGGAACAGTCGCACTGCCTCCCCCCGCAGGCTGCCCGAACTCCCCTCTGGCACTGCAGAGGCAGAGACAGGTCAGTGAACCCCCTCCCCCTGCCCCACTCCCCACCCACAGGCTGCCTAAACCCCCATCCGGCACTGTAGACACAGAGACAGGTCAGTGAACCCCCTCCCCCAGCCCCACTCCACCCCCGCTCCCCCCCCCTAGGCTGCCTAAACCCCCATCCGGCACTGTAGACACAGAGACAGGTCAGTGAACCCCCTCCCTCTGCCCCCCCCACCCCCACCGCAGGCTGCCCGAACCCCCACCCCACCATTGTACCCAACACAGATAGACAGAGAGAGAGACAGGCAGGGGGGTGGGACGGGGAGACAGACACAGAGGGCGGCAGACGCAGATGGTCCGGTGACTGGGGTGGGGGTTGGTACTCACGGCTGGGCTCCAGGTCTCCGTAGGGCAGGGGCAGCAGGGGTGAGTGCAGGGGGTGGGGGGTGTATCGCAGGATCGGGTTCCTCCGGTACGTCTGTTCCACCAACGCCGGCTCCTCGCTCCGCTCCTGTGGGAGATGCAGCCACGTTGACTGATTCCGTGACCCCCCCCCACACCGCACTGACCGGTCCCTGTGACCCCCCCACACCACACTGACCGGTCCCCATGACCCCCACGCTTCACTGACCAGTCCCCGTGACCCCCACACACCACACTGACCGGTCCCTGTGACCCCCACACACCACACTGACCGGTCCCCGTGACCCCCACACACCACACTGACCGGTCCCCGTGAACCCCACACACCACACTGTCCGGTCCGTGACCCCCCACACCACACTGACCGGTCCCCATGACCCCCACACTTCACTGACCAGTCCCCGTGACCCCCATGCTTCACTGACTGGTCCCCATGATCCCTGCCTCACTGAGCGGTGTGGGGGGCCTACTAGTTGGGATGGGTCTCCAGGCTGGGGGTCTCACAAGGAGGTTCCCAGCGGCAAAGATCACATCTACACAGGACGTGGGGAACAAGGACGGGATCGGAGGGGAGAGAGGCAGAGATATAGTCAGCGGGGGTCTGGTGGGGTGGTGTAATGCGATACCCACCCACTCACTCACCCACCCCGTGTGCGGACGTGCCGTTGAAGGATGCGAAGCCGAGGCAAAGAAGTGGAAGCCAAATAAAAGAAGAGAAACTAAGCCGAAATGCCAACTAACCAAAACGGTGGGATGCCTAAATGTAAACTCACCGAAAGGCCACTCTGCCGAAACACCAACTAACCGAAGGGCCGCGTCGCCTACAAGCCAACTCACCAAATGGCCACTCTTCCGAAAAATCAAATAACGGCAGCACCTACCAACAATGAAGGCATTATGAAACAGGCTGCCGCAAGCCCTTCCCACAGGACGGAGTTTAACTCAGCATTAAAAATCAAAAAAGTTACATTGATCTAAAAACAAAAATGTTACATGTATAAATAGTTCTTGCATTCAGGAACCTGGTTAATTAAGTGGTGAGATTATTTCCCTGTCCTAACTATGCCTTTGCTTTAGCCAGTGGTCACATCCAGTCCATCCCTCCCTTGCAAAGATGTGAGATTTCATTAAGAGCACACTTGATGAATACATGCGAGCGGCATGTAAACGTCTAGCGTCTCTTCCATGCGTGCAATATATGAAGCCGATGAAATGAGACAACTGTCACACCAAAGAGAGACAAAATGCTGGAGTGGCTCAGTGGGACAGGCAGCATTCTGGAGAGAAGGAATGGGTGGTGTTTCGGGTCGAGACACTTCAGACTCAGTCTTCAGGTCTGAAGAATGGTCTCGACCCGAAACGTCACCCATTCCTTCTCTCCAGAGATGCTGCCTGTCCCACTGAGCCACTCCAGCATTTTGTGTCCATCTTCGGTTAAAACAGTTTACAGATTATCTGGTGTACACAAAAAGCTGGAGAAACTCAGCGGGTGCAGCAGCATCTAAGGAGCGAAGGAGATAGGCGACGTTTCGGGTCGAGACCCTTCTTCAGACTGGTCAGGGATCAGGGAAACGAGAGATATAGACGGTGATGTGGAGAGATAAAGAACAATGAGTGAAAGATATGCAAAAAAGTATCGGTGATAAAGGGAACAAGCCATTGTAAGCTGTTTGTGGTGTGAAAATGAGCGTAGAGTTGGAGGGAAGGGGGTATCACAGAGGGGGAGCAGTTAGAGAGGAGGTTGTGAAACTGTCTCCGTAGGGAGGAGGAGAACTTCTTCAAAGTAGGCATACCTTGAGGAGATATCGCAGTGGGCTGCACCCGCTGAGTTTCTCCAGCTTTTTGTGTACCCTCGATTCTCCAGCATTTGCAGTTCCTTCTTTAAAACTTTGTCTACTCCACTGCGATATCTCCTCGTCTACTCGGATGCGAGTGGGTTCACAGTGGCTTGTGGGAAAATGACCCCCACACTCCTGTCTCCATCGGCCAGTGATGTGATGGATACGGGGCCTGGACAATCGCTGACAAGTCCCGCACCCCCCCCCCCCCCCCCCCCGGCGACATCATGTCCGCTATTTGACTTTTCAGCAGAGCGGCCATTGGGTGAGTTGGCATTCAGGCCTCCCGCCCCCATGGCCATTCAGGCCTCCCGCCCTCTCGGTCAGTTGGCTTCCAGTTTTTTGCTTTGGCTTCTCCTCCGTCAACCCTCACACCCCTCACACCCACCCACTCACCCACTCACCCCACTCACACCACCCACCACCCACCACTCACCCACCCACCCACTCACCCACCCACCCACCCACTCACCCACCCACCAACTCACCCACCCACTCACCACCCACTCACACACCCACTCACCCTCACCCTCGACTCACCCACCGACTCACCCACACACACACTCACCCACCTCACCCCCACTCACCCACCCACACACCCTCACACCCCACACCCCACTCACCCACCCACTCACCCACACCCACTCACCCTCACACCCACTCACCCCTCACACACACTCACCCACCCCACACCTCACTCACCCACCCACACCCTCACACCCACACACTCACCCACTCTCACCTCACCCCACTCACCCTCACACCACCACCTCACCCTCACCCACTCACCCATCACCACTCACTCACCCTCACACCATCACCCACCTCACACCCACTCACCCACACCCACCACCCTTACACCACTCACTCCTCACACCACACAATCACCCCTCACACCCCCACTCACCCTCGCCCCACCCTCACCCACACCCCACAACACTCACCCTCACACCACTCACCCACTCCCACTCACCCACCTCACCATCACACCCACTCACTCCACTTCACCCCACCACTCACCCACCCACCCCCCCCCACTCACCCACCCACCCTCACACACCCACACCTCACACCACCCTCACACCCACTCTCACCCACCCACCCACACACCCACCACTCACCCTCACCCACTCCACCCTCACCCTCACCCACCACCCTCACTCACACCCACCCTCGCCCACCCACTCACCCTCACCCACCCACTACTCGCCCCACTATCCACCCTCACATCCACCCACCCCACCCAACTACTCACCCTCACCCACTACTCACCCTCCCCCTCCACCACCACCCACCCACCCTCACAACCCACCACCCTCACACCGCACCCACTCACCCACCCACTCACACTCACCCACTCACCCACACTCACCCCTCACACACTGACACCACTGACCCCACCCACACACCACCCCACTCACCCACCCACTCACCCAACCACTCACCCACCCACTCACCCACTCCACACTCTTCCACACACTCACCCTCACACTCTCACCCACTCACACTCACCTCACACCCACCCACCCTCACACCCACTCACCCTCACACTCACCCACTCACCCACTCACCCACCCACACTCACCCACCCAGTATCATCAGAGCCACAGTGCCCCGGCCTTGGAGATTTATACCATCACCAGGGGTGTGGATATCGTGGTCTCTCCCCAGGGGAGGGGTCTATAGCCGGAGGGTCTGAAAGCTTGGAGATGTGGATAGCATCACGGTCTGGGACCGAGTGGCCACCCTTACCTTGATCTCGCGAATCAGCTGCTGTGTTGGGGTCTCCACGGTGACCTTCCCGTCGATGAGGTTGTGAATGGCGGTGGCCCAGCGCACGGCATCCTGCTGCCGATCCGTGTACAGGCGGTACGAGCGCTTGCGGCCGTGAACCGCCAGCTGCCAGTAGCCTGCATGGGGAGCAGGTAGAGGGGAAACGGGGGGGGGGGGGGGGAAGAAAGGCAGGGGGACAGGTGGAGGTGGGTGGGGGGAGACAAGGGGACAGGGGGGTAGCGGGAGATTGGGGGCCAAAGAGCAGGGGGGGCAAGGAAGTGAGCGTTGGGGAGACGGGAGAGTGGGAGGTAGGAAAGGTAGAGGGGTATTGAGGGGATTGAGGGGGGAGACGGGGATTGAGAGGGAAGAGGGGGATTGAGGGGGAGAGGGATTGAGGGGGAGAGGGATTGAGGGGGGAGAGGGGTATTGAGGGGGGAGAGGGGTATTGAGGGGGGAGAGGGGTATTGAGGGGGAGAGAGGGGGATTGAGGGGAGAGAGGGGGATTGAGGGGGGAGACAGGGATTGAGGGGGGAGAGGGATTGAGGGGGAGAGGGCGATTGAGGGGGAGAGGGGTATTGAGGGGAGAGAGGGGGATTGAGGGGAGAGAGGGGGATTGAGGGGGGAGACGGGGATTGAGGGGGGAGACGGGGATTGAGGGAAGAGGGGGATTGAGGGGGAGAGGGGGAGAGGGGTATTGAGGGGAGAGAGGGGGATTGAGGGGGGAGACGGGGATTGAGAGGGGAAGAGGGGATTGAGGGGGATTGAGGGGGAGAGGGGGGTATTGAGGGAGGGGAGAGGGGTATTGAGGGGGAGAGGGATTGAGGGGGGAGAGGGATTGAGGAGGGAGGGGGAGAGAGGGAGAGGGATTGAGGGGGGAGAGGGATTGAGGGGGGAGAGGGATTGAGGGGGAGAGGGGGATTGAGGGGTGAGAGGGGGATTGAGGGGGGAGAGGGATTGAGGGGGGAGAGGGGGATTGAGGGGGAGAGGGGGATTGAGGGGGAGAGGGGGGATTGAGGGGGAGAGGGGGATTGAGGGGGGAGAGGGGGATTGAGGGGGAGAGGGATTGAGGGGGAGAGGGGGATTGAGGGGGAGAGGGGGATTGAGGGGGAGAGGGGGATTGAGGGGGAGGGAGGGATTGAGGGGCCAGAGTAAGCAGCGGTGCTGACCGCAGCTGGTGGGGGGGCAGGGTCCCTGGCAGTGAGACGGGACCCGATTCACGGTGACAGTGACTTCCCAACACGTCACCATTGCTACCTCACCTGACCAGTAGTGAGGCGACCAGATCTGTCCCCACCCTGGGGTCCCACAGCCCACCATTCGACATACAAGGCACCCTAGGGATGCTCGCCATTCTGCACCCCCTTCCCTTTTACCCTCCCCGCCCCCCTCTCCCTCCCGATCACTCCTCACTGACTCCCTCCCCCCCAGCACCCCTCCCCCGTCTCCCTCCCCCCCCCCCTCACCTGTGAGCCGGAAGGCGGAGTCGTCGGTGGGCAGCCGTGCGGAGCAGAGGGCGGTGAGCGCCAGGGTGCCGAGCCGGGCGCCCGGCTCCGGTGAGCGGTAATAGTCCAGTGAGGTGGAGGTCAGCATGAACCAGCGGCGACGTAGCCCCAACGGGGGTGCACGGCCACGCACGCACACACCCTTGTACAGCCAGCCTTGGGGGGGGGGGGAGGGCATGGGTCAGACAGCAGGTCGGGGGACAGGGCACGGGTCAGACGGCAGGGGCCAGGGGTCAGACATAGCAGGTCAGAGGGAGAGGGCAGGGGTCAGAGCAGGTCGGGGGACAGGGCACGGGTCAGATGGCAGGGGCCAGACACAGAAGGTCAGACGGGGAGGGGGCAGGGACCAGATGGCAGGGGCCAGGGGTCAGACAGCTGGTCAGGGGGAGACGGCAGGGGTGAGACGGCAGGGGCCAGGGGTCAGACACAACACGTCAGACGGGGAGGGGGCAGGAGAGACACCCCTTCACTTCCCCCCATCCCCCTCCCCACTGCTGCTCCCCTTCCCTCTCCCCCTCACCACGGGCAATGCATGCGTTGCTGCTGCGGCGGGGCCTCTGCAACAGTGCAATCCAGTGATGCATGGCCTCTGCGCTGTCCGCTGTGCAGTGGATCACTCTGTTTGCCGTGATGATCAGGAATGAGTTTGGCCTAAAGACATGAACCTGTTTTACTAAAGAGACCGTCGTCCCAGCCCCCACACAGAGCGACAAGGGAGGGTCCCAGCCCCCACACAGAGCAGCAAGGGAGGGTCCCAGCCCCCACACAGAGCAGCAAGGGAGGGTCCCAGCCCCCACACAGAGCAGCAAGAGAGGGTCCCAGCCCACACAGAGCAGCAAGGGGTCCCAGCCCCCACACAGAGCAGCAAGGGAGGGTCCCAGCCCCACACAGAGCAGCAAGGGAGGGTCCCAGCCCCCACACAGAGCAGCAATAGTCCCAGCCCCCCACAGCAGCAGCAAGGGAGCATCCACAGCCCCCACACAGAGCAGCAAGAGAGGGTCCCAGCCCCCACACAGAGCAGCAAGAGAGGGTCCCAGCCCCCACACAGAGCAGCAAGAGAGGGTCCCAGCCCCCACACAGAGCAGCAAGAGGAGAGTCCCAGCCCCCACACAGAGCAGCAAGAGAGAGGGTCCAGCCCCCACACAGAGCAGCAAGGGAGGTCCCAGCCCCCACACAGAGCAGGCAAGAGAGGGTCCCAGCCCCCACACAGAGCAGCAAGAGAGGGTCACAGCCCCCACACAGAGCAGCAAGAGAGAGTCCCGGCCCTCACAGAGCAGCAAGGGAGAGTCCCGGCCCCCACAGAGCAGCAAGAGAGAGCACCCGGCCCTCACAGAGCAGCAAGGGAGGGGTGGGAGTGACAGACATGGCAGCCGGTCCCCATGGGAAACAACGTCTCCATTGGAAATGATCCATCTTGGACCGGGCACATTCCCGCACGAGGGGGGGGGTCTGTCTCTGTGTGGGGGGGTCTGTCTCTGTGGTGGGGGGGGTTTGTCTGTGTGTGGGGAGGGGTCTGTCTGTGTGTGTGGGGAGGGGGTCTGTCTGTGTGGGGGGGTCTGTCTCTGTGTGGGGGGGGTCTGTCTGTGTGTGTGGGGGGGGGTCTTTTTGTTTGTCTGTGTGTGGGGGCGTCTGTCTGTGTTGTGGGGGGGTTGTCTGTGTGTGTGGTGGTTCTGTCTGTGTGAGTGTGGGGGTTTGTCTGTGTGTGTGGGGGGGTCCTGTCTGTGTGTGTGGGGGGTCTGTCTGTGTGTGTGGAGGGTCTGTCTGTGTGTGTGGGGAGGGTCTGTCTGTGTGTGTGGGGTCTGTATGTGTGTGTGGGGGGTCTGTCTGTGTGTTGTGTGGGGGGGTCTGTGGGTGGGGGGGTCTGTCTGTGTGTTGTGGGGGGGTCGTGTCTGTGTGTGTGTGTGTGTGTGTGTGAGGGCGCTCTGTCTGTGTGTGTGGGGAGGGGTGGGGTGGGTCTGTCTGTGTTTGTGTGGGGGGGTCTGTCTGTGTGTGGGGGTCTGTCTGGTGTGTGGAGTCTGGTATTTGTGCTTTGGGGTCTGTCTGTGTGTGTGGGGGGGTGTGTGGGGGCGGTCTGTCTGTGTTTGTGTGGGTGGGGTCAGTGGGTATCTGGGCGGAGGGGTTGTCTGTGTGTGTGGGGGGGGGGTCTGTCTGTGTGTGTGGGAGGGTCTGTCTGTGCGCTGTGTGGGAGGGTCTTATGTTGTGTGTGTTTGTGGGGGGGAGTATGTCTGTGTTGTGTGTGTGTGGGGGGGGTCTGTCTGTGTGTTGGGGGGGGAGGGGTATCACATCACACCCCTCAGCAACTCAGGGTGGGGACCCGTCTTTGGCTCTCCACGTCCATCTGCAGCGGCATCCTTGGCTCTCCACCCACTTTTTTTTTTTTTCCCCCCCTTACCCCACATCCCCCCCCCCCCTTACCAGCCACCACCCCCCCACCCCCACTAACCAAGCTGTGGTTCCATCTCCCTGATCAGATCTACTCTGCCCCCGGGGTGAGGCCCTTCTTTAGTGACCATGTTATCCAGGATCACTCCAAGCCCCACGCTTTGTGATCGCTGTTTCCCAGTTGCTCCCCACCTTGCCCAGCCCCTTCCCCAGAACACTGCGCAGGGGCAATGCTGGCACAGGGTAGCCCCAATGTCTCCGAGCCTCACCTGTCGGGGTTATCAGAGGCACAGGCGGAGTCGATGAGTCCCACATCGATGGTGCCCTGTTCCATAGCAGACAGACAGACATAATTGAAAGCAACATCGGACCCCACCGCCTCACCTCACCCTCCCGCCCCACCATCTGCACTGCCCCGTCCCCACCGTCAGGCCAGCCCCACCACGCTGCCACACAAGGCACCAGATCCCACTGCGTCCCACACTGAGCACTGGCCATCCACACGTCCCACCCCACTCTGACAGACACAGGCATGTTGAAAACTCCCTCTACTCTGCCCTGTCACAAACGCCAGGGGTCAGACAGGGCAGGAGCTGCTCTGATGGCTGGAGGATTTGAGAGCAGGAAGGAGTGAGACTTTGGAGCTCAGATCACCACTGGACAGAGACTTTCTTTTAAAATGTTTAACAATTTGTGAGGAATTTGTCTGTGTCTCTGTGTCTGTGGCAGTAGCTGGCAAATTGCCAGGAGCACTTGCAAACAGGGGAGCTGAGATTTGTATCGATGTGGGCGTTTACGTGGAAAACATTCCCGTACTGTGGCCAAGCTCGGCAAGGTGAGGATGGGAACAGTGCCTTGGATTTTTGGTGAACTCGGAGAGACCTGGCTCACACCAGGGTCAGATCTGGGTCAGACCCGGCCCACACCTGGGTCAGACCCGGGTCAGGCCTGGCTCGCGCCTGGGGAAGAAGTCACAACGTCAGCAGGGAAGATCAACCATCTGGACAACACTGCGTTTAGCAGTTATTTCCTGTCAGAGCGTGAAGAATTTACAGTTCCTCTCACCGTTCCCTTCATAGGACATTCGGTGATCCTAATAAAAACACCTTCAACACTTGGCGCATCCTGGAAACATTTTGATTTCTACTGAAAACTGTTCTATAGGGTCACCAAGCACGGGTTTATTACTTTATATTTTGGTGGTATTTTATCCCTTTTTTTTTTTTTAGGGTGATGGTCACTGGGGGGTGGTGGTCACTTTATTATTTTTGTGGTGGTCCGTGTGGTGGACTGGGGGGGTGTGGTCACTGGGGGGGTTTTTTATAATTAGCGCGGTCAGTCACTGGGGCGGGCTGATGTCACGGGGGGGTGTTTCAAATTTGGGTGTTTGGTCACTGGTGTTAGTTGGGGGTATGGTCACTGGGTATTATTTTGTATGGTTGATGTGTGAAGTAGGTGAGATGGAACACTGGGTGGGGTGATTCGGTCACACTAGGCTGTTGTGGTCACAATGGGGGGTGGGTGGTGGTTTAATCGGTCACCGTGGGGGGGTTGTGGTCAGTCACTAGGGGGGTGGTGGTTGTTGGGTTTATTCACTTGGGGGTGTTGGTCCACGTGAGGGGAGTTTGTGTGTTTCTCGGGGATGTGCATTGGGGGGGTGATTGTGGTGGCGCGCGCGCGTCACTCACGGGGGCTCTGATGTTGCTCACTGGGGGGGTGGTGGTTGCACGAGTCACTAGCTCGGGGGGTGTTGTTAACTGCGCGGAGTGGTGGTACATTATAGATCGGGCGGTGTTGGTAGAGTACTGCGGGGAGTGGTGGTCATTGGTGGGGTGTGGTGGGTGTTGGTGGGGGAATGTTGCTCAACTAGGAGGGGGTCGTTCGGGTACTGCGGGGTGAGTGGTGGTCATGGGATTCGGTGTTGGTTAATGCGGGGAGTGTGGGTGTCACGGGTGTGGGTGGTGGTCGGTCACTGAGGGGGTGATGGTGTCACTGGGGGGGTGGAGGTCAGTCACTGGGGAGGTGATGGTCACTGCGTGGGTGATAGTCACTGGGGGGGTGATGGTCACTGGGGGGGTGTTGGTCACGGGGGTGCGTGGTCATGGAGCGGGGTGGTGGTCCCTGGAGGGTGGTGGGTGGTCACTGGGGGGGTGGTGGTCATCCTGGGGTGGTGGTGGTCAGTCACTGGGGGGGGGGTTATTGTATGGTCATCTGGGGGTGGTGGTCATGTCATGGGGGGGGAGTGTTGGTCACTGGGGGTGGTGGTCACTGGGGGGGATTGGTCACTGGGTGTGGTGGGGGTAGGTGATGGCACTGGGGGTTGGGGTATGGGGGGTGGTGTTAGGTCTGTCAAGTCACTGGGGGGGTCAGTCACTGGCGGGGGGTCACTGGAGGGGGTCATTGGGCGGTAACTGGGGTTGTCATTGAGGGGGTGGTCACTGGACGGGGGTGGTCACTGGAGGGGGTGTTGGGCAGGAGAGGCAGGGCGGTGGTCACTGGATGAGGGGGTGGTCACACTGGAGGGGGTGGACACTGGAGGGGTGGCCACTGGAGGGGGTGGTCATGGAGGGGTGGTCACTGGACTGGAGGGGGTGGTCACTGGAGGGCGGTGGTCACTGGAGGGCTGGTTGGTGGTCACTGGAGGGGGTGGTTCACTGGTGTTGGTCACTGGGGGGGTGAATGGTCACTGGGGGCGGTGATGGTCATCTGGGGGTGGTGATGGTCAACTGGGGGGGAGCAGTGTGGTCACTGGTGGGTGATGGTTATGGTCACTGGCGGGGGTGATGGTCACTGGGCGGGGGGGGTGATGGTCACTGGGGGAGGGTGGGGGTGATGGTCACTGGGGGCACGGGTGATGGTACGGGGGGGGTGATGTCACTGGGGTGGGTGATGGTCACGGGGGGGTTGACTGGGGGGGTTGGTCACGGGGGGTGGTTGGTTCTACGGGGGGTTGGTCGGGGGGTTGGTCACGGGGGGGTTGTCACTGGGGTGGTGCGATTGGTCACCGGGGGGATATGTGATGGTCACGGGGGGGTGTTTGGTCACTGGGGAGGGGTGATGGTCACTGGTGGGGATGGTCACTGGCGGGGGGTCAGAGGGGGGTGTTGGTCACTGGCAGGGGTGTCAGAGGGGGGGTGTTGGTCACGGGGGGTCACTGGGGGTGGGTGTTGGTCACAGGGGGTGTTGGTCACTGGGGGCGTGGTCACTGGGTGGGGGGTGATCACTGGGGGGGTGGTGGTCGGTCTACTGAGGGGGGGTGGTGGTCGGTCACTGGGGGGGATTGGTGGTCAGTCACTGGGGGGTGAAGGTGATCACTTGACTTGAGGGCGTGAAGGTCACTGGGGGGTGGTGATCACTGTGGGGGTGATGTCATGGGGGGGTAGTGGTCACGGGGGGGTGGTGGCTTCGGTTCACTGAGGAGGGTGATGGTCAGTCACTGGGGTGGTGAAGGTCACTGGGGGGGTGGAGGACACACGGGGGGGGGAGGACTGTTGGGGGTGGAGGACACTGGGGAGGGCGGTGATGGTCACTGTGGGGTGATGGTCACTGGGGGGGGTGGAGGACACGGGGGGGGAGGACACTGATGGGGGTGGAGGACACTGGGGGGTGTATGGTCACTGTGGGGTGATGGGCACTGGGGGGTGTTTGGGCTCACTGGGGGAGGTGGTCACTGGAGGGGGTGGTCACTTGGTGTGGTCACTGGGGGGTGTCATTGAGGGGGTGGGCACTGGAGGGGACGGTGGTCACTGGAGGGGGTGTTGGTCACTGGAGGGGGTGTTGGCTCACTGGAGGAGGGGGTGGTGGTCACTGGGAGGAGGGGCGTGAGGTGGGTCACTGGGTGGTGTGATGGTCACTGGGGGGGGGTGTTGGTCACTGGGGGGTGATGGTCACTGGGGGGGGATGTGATGGTCACTGGGGGGGTGATGGTCACTGGGGGGGTGATGGTTCACTGGGGGGGATGGTCAACTGGCGGGCAAAACTGGCGCGGGGGTGTATGGTTCTTGGAGGGCGGTGATGGTCACTGGGGTGGTGTGGATGGTCACTGGGGGGTGGGGTCACTGGTGGGGTGATGGTCCCTGGGGGGGTGATGGTCACTGGGGGGGGGTGATGGTCACTGGGCGGGGGTGATGGTCACTGGGGGGTGTTGGTCATGGGGGGGGGGGATGGTCACTGGGGGGTGGGTCACTGTGGAGGGTGATGGTCACTGGGACATGGGGTGGGGTTGATGGTCACTGGGAGGGTGGTGGTTTACGGTGGGGGTGGTTGGTGGTCTACTGGGGGGGTGGTGGCTCGGTCACTGGGGGGGTTGTGGTCGGTCACTGGGGGGGTGGTGGTTGGTCACTAGGGGGGTGTTGGTCATGAGGGGAGTGGGTGGTCAATTGGGGGGGTGGTGGTCATTGGGGGGTGGTGGTCATTGGGGGAGTGTTGGTCGGTCAATGGGGGGGGCGGTGTTGGTACTGGGGGGGGTGCGGGGCCGTGTTGCGTCACTGGGGGGGGTGGGGGGTGGGGGGAGTGGTGGTCACTGGAGGGGGTGTTGGGTCACTGCGGGGGGTGTTGGGTCCACTAGACGGAGTGTTGGTCAATGGGGGGGGTGGTGGTCACTGGTGTGGGCGTGTTGGTCACTGGGGGGGTGGGTGTCACTGGGGGGGTGGTGGTCACTGGGGGAGGTGGTGGTCACTGGGGGGTGGTGGTCACTGGGGGGGTGATGGTCACTGGGGGGGGTGGTGGTCACTGGCGGGAATGGTGGTGGTGGGGGGGTGGCTTGGTCAGGCTGGGGGTCGGGTGATGGTCACTGGGGGGGTGTGTTGGTCACTGGGGGTGGTGTGTCAATGTCAATGGGTGTTGGTCAATGGGCGTTGGTTGGGTCAGGGTGGGGTGTTGGTGGTTGTCACTGGGGGGACTTGGGTTCGTCACGGGGGGGGTTTGTGAGTCGGTCATGGGGGTGGGTGGGTCACTAGGGGGAAGTGTTGGTCATGAGGGGCTGTTGACCGGGGGGGTGGTTGGTCATCGGGAGGGTCTGGTCCATGAGGGTCACATGGGGGAGAGTTGTTGGTGCTCACGGGGTGGGTGGTGGTCGGGTTCACTGAGGGGGTGATGGTTTCACTCGGGGGGGTGGAGTCAGTCACTGGGGAGGTGATGTTCAGTCCTGGGGGGTGTTGGTTGACTGGCGGTGGTGGATGGTCAGTCATGGGGGGTTGTTGGTCTGGGGTGGTGGTTCTCCAGTTCACTGGGGGGGTTGGTCACTGGAGGGGGTCAATTCACTGGGGGGTGATAGAGGTCACTAGGGGGTTGTTGGGTATCATTGCAGGGGGCGTGCTTGTCACTGGGGGCCGGCGGCAGTGGCTGGGTGGGGTTCAATTTGGAGGAGGTGTTGGGGCGGGCACTAGAGGAGGGGGTTGGTCGCTCTTATAGGGGGGTGAAGGTGGGGGTGTTACTGGAGGGGGTGGTACTGCTGAGCCGGGGTCACTGGAGGGGGGAACGTGGGTCGGGAGGTGGGCAAATGGATGAGGGGTTCCCGCCGTGGGTCAGGACGGGGCGGTGGTAAATGCTCTGAGGGGGTGGTCTGGATGAGGGGGTGATCACTGGGGGTGGGTGTCAATGGAGGGGGGGTGGTCAATGGAGGGGAGTGTCACTGCGGAGGGGGGTGGTCTTGTACTGGGGGGGTTGGTCACTGGATGGGGTGTGGTCACTGGTCCTGGGGGGTGGTCACTGGAGGGGGATCGGTTTCACTGGGAGGGGTGGTCATGGGTCACTGGGTTGATGGTCACTGGGGGGGGTGATCCGGTCACTGGGGGAGATCACTGGGGGGTGATGATCACTGGGGGGTGATGGTCATCTGGGGGGTTGGTCACGGGGGGGTTGGTCACTGGGGGGGTTGTCACTGGGGGTGTGTGATGGTTTTTTCATACCTCTGGGGGGTATGTGATGGTCACCTGGGGGTGTGTTGGTCACTGGGAGGGGTGATGGTCACTGGTGGGGAGTGGTCAATGGCGGGGGTCAGGAGGGGGGTGTTGGTCACTGGCGGGGGGGTCAGAGTAAAGGGCGGGGGGTGTTGTTTCACGGGGGTACTGGGGGTGGGTGTTGGTCACAGGGGGGCGTGTTGGTCACTGGGGGCTATGGTGGTCATTGCGGGGGTGGTCACTGGCGGTGGGGGGTGATCAGCTGGGGGGGAGGTGGTGGTCGGTCACTGGGGGGGTGGTGGTCGGTCACTGGGGGAATGAGTGGTTAGTCACTTGGGGGTGAAGGTCACTGAGGGGTGAAGGTCACTGGGGGGTGGTGATCACTGTGGGGGTGATGGTCACAGGGGGTTGGTGGACGGTCACTGAGGAGGGTGTGATGGTCAGTCAATCTGGATGGTGGAAGGTCACTGGGGGGGGGTGTTGGTCACTGGGGGGGTGGGAGGACACGGGGGGGGAGGGAGGACACTGATGGGGGTGTGAGGGACTGGGGGGTGATGGTCACTGATTCGGGGGTGTGTTATCCCGGTGATGGTCCCTGCTACTGGGGGGTGATGGTCACTGGGGGTGTTGGTCACTGGAGGGGGTGGTCACTTGGACAGGTCACTGGGGTGTGTCATTAGAGGGGGGTGGGGCACTGGAGGGTACAGTGGTCATGGAGGGACAGGTGTTGGTCACTGGAGGGGACATATGTTGGTTTCTCATGGAAGGGCTAAAATTTGGTGTTGGTCCAAACTAAATCTGGAGGCGACATGGTGCAGGAAGGGGGGTGGTCACCTGGAGGAGGGGGGTGTCACGGAGGGTGGCCCACCTGGGCCGGGGGTGGTTTGGTCACTGCCACCCCCCCCCCCCCCCCCCCCCCCACCTTGAGGGTGCGCAAACACACCCCCTGCCCCCCCCCCCCCTCCCCCCCCCCCCCCCCCCCCACCCCCCCCCCCACCCACCGAGGGGGAGTGGCCACTGGAGGGGCCATGGTCAATCTGGGTGGTGGATGGTCAATGGGGTGGGATGTCAGGCTTTGGGGGGGGTACTGGGAGGGTGTGGTCCAATCTGGGGAGGTGGCCACTGGTCATGGGGGTGGCCACTTGTTCCACTTGGGGGATCATGGGGGTTTGATCACTGGCTGTGGGTGTGGTCACTGGGGGTGTTGGTCACTGGGGGTCACTAGGGGGGTGTTGGTCACTGGGGGTGTTGGTCACTGGCGGAACGGTGCTTGGTCACTAGGGGGGTGTTGGTCATTCACTGGGGGGGTGTGTCACTGGGGGTGTTGGTCACACTGGTTGGGGTCACTGGGGAGTGTTGGTCACTGGGGGGGTGTTGGTCATGGGGGGTGGTCACTGGAGGGGGGAGTTGGGTGTTTAGGTCACTGGGGGGGTGTTGGTCACTGGCGGGGTGTTGGTCATGGGGGGGGATGGGGATTTTCTGTGCTGGTTTGCTGCAGCTGTGTCCAGTCGAGGTCTCTGCCCGGGGACGACTGCCTGGCCCTGGCCCTGCCCCTGCCCCTGCCCCTGCCCCTGGCCCTGCCCCTGCCCCTGCCCCTGCCCCTGGCGAGGGACCATGCGGTGTCTTCGGGGACTCTGGGGGCTTTCCGTGAAGGCTGGTCGCCGTGCCTTGTAGATAAAGTTCATAACATTTTAATTTGATAAATGTTTGATTGTAAACTGCCAATGGCAGTCTTGATTTTGTTATTACTCTGCAGTTGTGTTTGTTTAAAAGCTCTTAGTATTTAATATTATTAAAAGTTAAAAAATGAAAAGCTCCCTCAACACTGTCGTCACACACGCCCGGGGTCACACACGGTGAAGCTCCTCCACTAGTGGGGGGGCCTGTCCTTTACCACGGCATTCTTGGGATTGGCCAGTTCCAGCTGCATCTCCTCCAGCTCCTGCTGTGTGGCCGTGTGAACAGCGCTGAGTGCACGGAACCAGTCGCTGCAGGGAAAGGGTCCGTCAGTACAGTGCCCTCCCCTTCCCCTCCCTCCCTGCCCCCCCCCCTCTCCCCCATCCTCCACCTCCCTCTCCCCCCCCCCCCCCCTCCCCTCCTCCTCCACTCCCTCTCCCCTCCCCGCCCCCCCACCCTCACTCCCCCCTCCCCCCCCCTCTCTCCCTCCCCTCCCATCCCCCCCTCTCCCTCCACTCCCTCCCCCCTCCCCAACTCTCCCTAATCACTCCCTCCTCACTCCTCATCTCCCCTCCCTCCTCTACCCCGGTCCTCCACTCCCTCTCCCCTCCCCCTCCCTCTCCCACTCCCCTCCCTGCCCCCCCTCTCCCCTCCACCCCTCTACTCCCATCCTGTCCCTCCCTCCCTCCCTCCTCTCCTCTCTACTCTACTCGTGTCACCCCATTACATGAAGTAAGTGGAGGTTTAGGTGGAGGGGGGCTGAGTGGATTTATGAGAATGTTGTCCAGATTTAAGGGCATTAGGTTGGTACAGGGAGAGGTTGTACTGATGAGCACTGGTGACGGGGACTGGACACTGGTCACTTGGGGCTGTGGGTGGACACTGACCACCCGGGGCTGTGGGGTGGACACTGGCCATGGCCACAGATAGGCGGTCAGTGCCAGTTGGTACCTGGCATCCTCGGGTGACTCGGCCACGATGTGGAACGTTCTGTCAGCGGTCACTATGTCCAGCGCGTTCTCCTTCTCCACGTTGTCCACGATGGCTCTGCAACACACCGTGTGTGGTCACCTCAGGGGCAGCGGGTAGCCGGTCAATATTCAGTAGGGGTCAGGGGTGGGGCAGAGCGTAGCCGGAGGCAAGGGACGGCTGGAGTTGTACGGGCACTGTGTCACTAACCTGGCCCCACGGACATCCACCTGGCCCTTGAGCCGGTCCTCGTGGTCACTGAGGTAGTAGAGCAGCTGACCGGCACGCAGCACGCACCAGCGGCGTTTCCAGTTGCGGCGCGACAAGGTGGAGCGGCCGCCGCCCTTCTTGTGCAGCCAGCCCGACTTCAGCGCCTCCTGCTTGGCCCGGAACCACATCAACGTGCCATCCGCCAGCACAAACCAGCAGCGTCGCCACCCGCTCATCAGCCCCCCTGCAGTGGCATAGCAACCGGTCAGAGGGCACAGCACCGGGCCAGAGGGCACAGGGACAGGTCAGAGGGCAATTGGCACAGGTTGGGTCAGGGGGCACAGGGTAGGGTCAGGGGGCACAGGGTAGGGCCAGAGGGCATGGGGACACAGGGCAGGGGGCAAAGGGACGGGACAGAGGTCAGGGGGCACAGGGATGGGTCAGGGGGCACTGGGATGGGCCAGGGGGCACAGGGTCAGGTCAGAGGGCAGGGGGCACATAGACGGGTCAGGGGGCACAGGGACAGGTCAGAGGGCAGGGGGCATGGACAGGTCAGAGGTCAGGGGGATGGGTTCAGAGGGCAGGGGGGTGGGTCAGGAGGGCAGGGGGATGGGTCAGAGGGCAGGGGGCACAGGGGACAGTTCAGAGGGAGGGGGCACAGGGTAGGGCCAGAGGGCAGGGGGCACAGGGATGGCTCAGAGGTCAGGGGGATGGGCCAGGGGCACTGGGGACAGGTCAGAGGACAGGGGTCACAGAGACGGGTCAGGGGGCACAGGGACAGGTCAGAGGGCAGGGGGCACAGGGATGGCTCAGAGGTCAGGGGGATGGGTCAGAGGGCAGGGGGATGGGTCAGAGGGCAGGGGGCACAGGGACAGTTCAGAGGGCAAGGGGCACAGGGATGGGTCAGTGGGCAGGGGAACGGGTCAGGGAGCAGAGGGAAGGGGGCACAGGGATGGGTCAGGGGGGCTCAGGAATGGGCCAGAGGGCAGGGGGCACAGGGATGGCTCAGAGGTCAGGGGGGATGGGCCAGGGGCACTGGGACAGGTCAGAGGACAGGGGTCACAGAGACGGGTCAGGGGGCACAGGGACAGGTCAGAGGGCAGGGGGCACAGGGATGGCTCAGAGGTCAGGGGGATGGGTCAGAGGGCAGGGGGATGGGTCAGAGGGCAGGGGGCACAGGGACAGTTCAGAGGGCAAGGGGCACAGGGATGGGTCAGTGGGCAGGGGGACGGGTCAGGGAGCAGAGGGAAGGGGGCACAGGGATGGGTCAGGGGGGGCTCAGGAATGGGTCAGGGGGCAGGGGGCACAGGGATGGGTCAGGGGGCACAGGAATGGGTCAGGGGGCAGGGGGCACAGGGACAGTCAGGGGGCACAGGAACGGGACAGAGGGCAGGCGGCACAGGGATGGGGCAGAGGGCAGGGGGCACAGGAATGGGTCAGGGGCAGGGGGCACTGGGACAGGTCAGGGGGCACAGGGACGGGTCAGAGGATAAGCGGCAGGGTTGCCGGACAATCGCCCCCTCCATCCTGTGCTGGCCCCGAACATTCCCCCTCCATCTCTGCTCTAACTCTTCCCCAGGACAGACCATCCTCCCTGGGGCCCTCTCCCCTCACCCCGTGATGGCCACCAGTGCCCTGGGGCCAGTGGGGTGAGGACCATGGCCCTGACTCTGTTCCCGTCCTCAACTCCGGCCCCTGCTCTATCCCCACCCCAATCACTAGGCCTTTTCCCTTCCCAATCCACCCCCCCACCCTTGGGCTGACCTTTCATGTAGAGGTAGCTGTGGAAGTAGGGGTTGTCCTGGCGGCCGGCCTTTAACCGCCGCTCCGAGCAGCAAGCCACTGGCTCCATCTCCTCCTCGCTCTCCACCACCTGAGCAGAGACCAGGACATGAGATCATCAAAAAGATCACAACCCCCCCCCCGGGGCAACTCAACTGCCCCAACTGACCCCCACCTCCAGCACCTTCTGGATGCTTCACCATGCTCTCTCTCCCCACCCTCTTCCCCACCCTCTTTCACACCCTCTCTCACCACTCTCTCTCTCTCTCTCTCTTCACTCCCTCTTTGCACTCTCACCTCCGTCGCTCTCTCTCTCTCTCTCTCACCACCCTCTAACCCTCTCTCTCACACCTCTTCAAAGGACAAAGGACATTTATTGTCACATACACCAATTGGTGTAGTGAAATTTGTCTTGCCGTGCAGCACATAGATAAAGATAAGATATAACATTAAAGAATATAACATAAAACATAAAAAACATCCCCCCACAATGGTTCCCATTATGAGGGAAGGCACAGTCCCCATCCCCAGTTCACCCATAGTCGGGCCTATTGAGGCCCTCACAGTCGCCGCTATGGGGGCCGATGTTCCGGGCCCTTCTTCGCCGGGTGATGGTGCTCCGGTGGGGGGAGAACCCTGTCAGCGGCTCGCGGTGCCTGTAACGGCCGCTTCCTTGCTGGAGACCGTGGCTTCCGACGCCAACAGGCCGCGCTGGATGGAGCTCCACAACTGGCGATCTCGCCGAGAGATCCCAGGCTCCCGATTTAAATGTCAGCGCCGCTGCCGCACAGCTCCGCGAAGTTCACCTGCAGTCTTCAGCTCACCGGAGCTCCAGCGCGGCGACCCAGGCAAGGTATCGCCCGCTCCGCTCCACGATGGCACCCCAGCGCTGCGCTGCTGCCGAAGCCGTGGCTGGGCGGTACCCCCAGGAAACGCCGCTCCAGGCCCGCTGGTAGGCCGCGAGGACTGGTCGACGGTGCAGCCCGGAGAAAGCTGCCTCTCCGACCAGGTAGGGACCCTAAAAAGCAGTTTCCCCCTTCCCCTACCCCACCCCCACATAAAAAAGGCTAGGACTCCGAAAAAACAGAAAACTCAACTAACTAAAAATTAAAAATTAAAAAAAGAGAGAAAAGACGGACAGCTGCAGGCTGGGCAGCCATACCCGTACAGGACGGCTCCCTTCACCCTCTCCATACTCCGTTCCCAGGAGTAAATATCACCAACAACTTGTTCCGACCAGCCATATCAAATCACTGGCCATGAAAACTCAAGTCAAGTCAAGAGAGATGACAAGACTTTGTTAGAAGGCTGAGGAAGCTCGGCAAGTCCACAACAGCCCTCACCAACTTCTACAGATGTGCCGCATTATATCGGGAAGCATCACAGCCCGGTTTGGGAAAAGCTCCATCCAAGACCAGCAAGAAATCGCAGAGAGTTGTGTACGCAGCCCAGACCGTCACATAAACCACCCTCCCTTCCATCGCCTCCATCTACACCTCGTGCTGCCTCGGCAAGGACCAGTCTCACCCCGGTCACCTTCTTCCCCTCTATTGTCAAACCCTACTGGTCCTTCCATAAATTGGGGTAATGTCTGATTCCCCTGTACCCCTACAATGCTGAGAACGATATCCTGCACTCTGCAGCTTCCCCTTTGCTCCATGTGTTCTACTCACCACAGGGGGGCTGGGGGGGTACGTCTCCATGCTGGGCGATGGTCTCAGCCCCTCCTCCATCTCATCATGGTCGTAGTCAGAGTCAGGGTCGGAGTCGGGGGGCAGGCTGTAGATGGGCTCCTCCTCACTGTCGGGGTCCGGCCACTCCAGCACCGTGTCATAGACCCCCTCGTCGACCGCCCCGTCCTCCGGCCTCAGCTCAGCCCCACCGTCCGGTCCGGCCACACTCCAGCCGGGCACGGGACGGTCGATGCACACACTGCCCAGGGAGGGGCTGCTGGTCAGAGCGGGGTGGACGGGCACTAGGGTCTGGCCATCACTGGGAGTGGCGAGGGTGGACTCAAGCCTCTGCTCATCGCTGGGACCCGGGTGGACAGGCTCAGGCCTCTGCCCATCACTGGGAGTGGGGAGGGCGGGCGCCGGGGTCTGGCCACCCTCCTGTGCCAGGAAGCCGGAGTCTGGGACGCCCACATCACCAGCCACACACTGACCGCTCGTGTCAACCCCGAGGTTCAGCAGCTCCAGGAAGGTCAGGGCCGCCTCTGACGCCTCCTGTTCCAGACGCAGGATCTGCTGCTGGTCATCCGTCTGGCTTGCCGTCTGGTCATCCGTCTGGCCATGCAGACTCCCACAGCCCGACTCCCGCAACCTCTGGATCTCCCGCTCCAACCGTACCACCTCCTGCAGCTGCTCCCGCTCCGCTTGTGTCCGCTCCGGCCATTCTCGCTCCTCTTGTGTCCGTTCCGGCTCCGGCCATTCCCGCTCCTCTTGTGTCCGCTCCGGCCATTCCCGCTCCTCTTGTGTCCGCTCCGGCTCTGGCCATTCCCGCTCCTCTTGTGTCCGCTCCGGCTCCGGCCATTCTCGCTCCTCTTGTGTCTGGTCCGGCTCCGGCCATTCTTGCTCTGGCCATACTGGCGGCGGCGGCGCTGGCCATTCTGGCTGGGAGAGGGACAGATAACTGAGCCTGGAGACAATCAGCCAACGTGGCATGTCAGGGTTAGGGAGGGGAGACAGAGCCGGAGGAGGGAGGGGAGACCGCTGGTCTGAAGGAAGGACAACGCAGCCAATTGACTGTGAGTATACTGGGGGGGGGGGGGGGGGGGGGGGGCGGGGGGGGGGCCGGGGGGGGGGGGGGGGATTCAGACGGCCGTGTGGGGCAGCTCCTTTACCTGGGCCAGAGACGGTGGAGACGGTGGTGATGATGGTGGAGACGGTGGTCTCTCTGGGAGATTCACCCCGCAGCTGCAAGAGGAAGCAGCAGGTATAGAGGGTCAGACAGCGGCTGCAAAGAATGGAGCCAAACCCCTCCCCCCCGCAAACCCTCCCCTTGTCCCCGTAATCCTGATACCCTACCCGTTTAAATACAGGGGCGCTGGACTGCCAGCAGCCTCTGCCTGCAGCCCGTTTGTTTTTCCATCTTTTTTTTAAATTTTTAGTCAGTTTAAAGTTTGTTTTTGGGGGAGTCTTTAACTTTTCTATGTGGGGGAGGGGGTCAGGGTAAGGGGGAAACTAACTCCTAGTCGATTCCTGGCGGAGACGCGACTATTTCTCCGAGTCACGTCCTCCCGGCCGACCTCCTGGATCGGAGCGGCCTTTCCTGCCGGGGACCGGGAACCGGACCAGAGCTGCAACAGCGGCGCGGCGCTGGAGTCTGCGCGGAGCGGGCGATGCCCACCTGGGTCGCTGTTGGAGCTCCGGAGCGTTGGGCCGCTGCTCCAACATCGTGGAGCTCTGGTTTAGAGAGCTCCCAACGCGGGCGGCGCTGTACAACTCCCTGGAGTCCTGGGGCCCTTTGCCGAGGGCAGCCAGTGTTGTATCTCCACCCGGCACGGCCTGTGGACTTTGGGAGCCGCGAACTCCGGTAGGAGGGGGCCGACTCAGGGTCCAGCTCGCTGAGGACGTCCCCCAGCCCCGACGTCGGACTTGCATCACCCCAGCGAGGGGGCCTGAAAATCGGGCCGCCCGTAGCGGCGACTGCAGGGGGCTCGGGGAGGCCCCGACCACGGGGGAACAGTGGGGAACATCAGGAAGAGACTGACTTAGGTGCCTTCCCTCACAGTGGGAAACTTTGATCCTGCTGTGGGGGGATGTTTTATGTTGAATCCTATCTACTCCACGTTGTGGTCTCTCTTTTTACTGTATGGCTGTCTGGTGACTTAATTACACTGTGCCAATGGGCACATGTGACTAATAAATGCATCTTATCTTATCTTAACCCTCTCCCTACCCCCACAGTTCCCCCCCCCCACAAGGAGACATCTCTGGCAGATAATATTCATGACAATGGAGAGACCAGTGAGTCTAACATAGACCAGTGAGTCTAACATCTATAGACCAGTGAGTCTAACATAGATCAGTGAGTCTAACACAGACCAGTGAGTCTAACATAGACCAGTGAGTCTAACATCTATAGACCAGTGAGTCTAACATAGACCAGTGAGTCTAACATAGACCAGTGAGTCTAACATAGACCAGTGAGTCTAACATAGACCAGTGCGTCCAACATCTATAGACCAGTGAGTCTAACATAGACCAGTGAGTCTAACATCTATAGACCAGTGAGTCTAACATAGACCAGTGNCCAGTGATCTAGTCTAACATAGATCAGTGAGTCTAACACAGACCAGTGAGTCTAACATAGTCTACCAGTGAGTCTAACATAGGACCAGTGAGTCTAACACTTGAGTCTAACATAGACCAGTGAGTCTAACATAGACCAGTGAGTCTAACATAGACCAGTGAGTCTAACATCTATAGACCAGTGAGTCTAACATAGACCAGTGAGTCTAACATACATAGACCAGTGAGTATAACATCTAGACCTGTGAGTCTAATAGAACATTCTAGACCAGTGAGTCTAACATACCAGTCTAACATAGACCAGTGAGTGAGTCTAACACAGACCAGTGAGTTCTAACATAGACCAGTGAGTCAACGACCAGTGAACATAGAGAGTCTAACATAGACCAGTGAGTCTAACATAGACCAGTGAGTCTAACATAGACCAGTGAGTCTAACATCTATAGACCAGTGAGTCTAACATAGACCAGTGAGTCTAACATAGACCAGTGAGTCTAACACAGACCAGTGAGTCTAACATAGACCAGTGAGTCTAACATAGATCAGTGAGTCTAACATAGACCAGTGAGTCTAACATCTATAGACCAGTGAGTCTAACATCTATAGACCAGTAACATAGACCAGTGAGTCTAACATCTATAGACCAGTGAGTCTAACATAGATCAGTGAGTCTAACATAGATCAGTGAGTCTAACATAGATCAGTGAGTCTAACACAGACAAGTCTATAGACAGGTGAGTGAGTCTAACCATAGACCAGTGAGTCTAACATAGAACAGTGAAGACCAGTGAGTCTAAATACCAGACCAGTGTGAGTGAGTCTAACATAGACTGAGTCTAACATAGACAGTGAGTGAGTCTAACATCTATAGACCAGTTCAGATCTAACAAGATAGACATGTCTAACATCTATAGTAGTAGTCTACATAGACCATGGAGTCTAACTAGTGAGTCTAACATAGACCAGTGAGTCTAACAACATAGACCATGTGAGTCTAACATAGACCAGTGAGTCCAAAAATCAGTGAGTCGTGATCCTAACATGAGAGTGTGAGTCTAACACAGACCAGTGAGTCTAAACACAGACCAGTCTAACAGACCAGTGAAGTGAGTCTAACATAGACCAGTGAGTCTAACATCAGATAGACCAGTGAGTCTAACATAGACAGTGAGTCTAACATAGATCTCTAGACCTAAGACCATGAGTGTCTAACAGTGAGTCTAACATAGACCAGTGGTCTAACATAGATCAGTGTCTAACATAGAAGTGAGTCTAACATATAGACCAGTGAGTCTTCTTACATAGACCATCTAGAGTGAGTCTATAGAACAGTGAGTCTAACATATAGACCAGTGTCTAACATAGTGAGTCTAACATAGTGAGTCTAACAGTGGAGACCAGTGAGTCTAACAAGACCTATAGACCAGTGAGTCTAACAGACCAGTGAGTCTAACATACCAGGAGTCTAACATAGACCAGTGAGGACCAGTGAGAACATAGACCAGTGAGTCTAACATAGACCAGTGAGTCTAACATCTATAGACCAGTGAGTCTAACATAGACCAGTGAGTCTAACATAGACCAGTGAGTCTAACATAGACCAGTGAGTCTAACATAGACCAGTGAGTCTAACATAGACCAGTGAGTCTAACATCTACAGACCATAGACCAGTGAGACTAACATAGACCAGTGAGTCTAACATCTATAGACCAGTGAGTCTAACATAGACCAGTGAGTCTAACATCTATAGACCAGTGAGTCTAACACAGACCAGTGAGTCTAACATAGACCAGTGAGTCTAACATAGACCAGTGAGTCTAACATCTATAGACCAGTGAGTCTAACATAGACCAGTGAGTCTACAACAGTAGACAGTGAGTTAACATCTATAGACCAGTGAGTCTAACAGACAGTGAGTCTAACATAGACCAGTGAGTCTTAACATAGACCAGTGAGTCTAACATAGACAGTGAGTAACACAGAAGTGTGTAGTCTAACACAGACCCTGAGCTAACATCTATAGATCTAACACAGACCAGTGAGTCTACCCAGTGAGGTCCTAACATAGACCCGTGAGTCTAACATCTACGACCAGTGAGTCTAACACAGTCCAACATCTATAGACAGTGAGTCGAACATCTCTAGACCATTGAGTCCTAAAGACCAGTGAGTCTAACATAGATCAGTGAGTCCTAACATAGACAGTCTAACATCTAGACCCGTGATGAGTGAGTCTAACATCTATAACCAGTGAGTACTAACATAGACGATAGTACCCGAGTCAATAACCAGACCAGTCTTAACATAGACCAGTGAGTCTTAACATAGACAGTGTAGACCAGTGAGTCCTAACAGATCAGTGAGTCCACACAGGTTGATCTAACATAGGGCAGTGAGTGCCAGTGAAGACTAACAAGACCATGAAGGCAACATAGACCATGAGTCCAACATCATATCGACCAGTTAGTCTAACATATAGACCAGTAACATATACCAGTGAGTCTAACTCTATAGACCATCTAACATAGATCAGTGAGTCTAACAATAGATCAGTGAGTAAGATAGACCATGACCATGTAGTCTACAGATAACCCACAATAGACCAGTGAGTCCTGACATCGATAGGTGAGTCTAACATAGACCAGTGATCTAAATCTATAGACCTTAGTGAAGTCAACAAGTTCTCAAATCAAAGACTTAACACAGAGTCTACCACATGAGTCTAACATCTATAGTGAGTCCTTACATAGACCTGTGAGTCTAACAATAGATCAGTGAGTATAGAAGTTTGAGTCTAACCATCTATTAGACCAGGTCGAAGTCTAACATACCAGTGAGTCTAGTAACTTATTGACCAATGAGTCTAACACCAGACCCATAGATGAGTATAACATAGGACAGTGAGTCTTACACAGACCATTGAGTCCTAAATCTTATAGACAGAAGTCAAACATCTATTAGTGAACAATCAACATAGGCGACCAGTGTGAACAGTGAGTCTAACATTCTATAGACCAAGTGAGTACTAACACTAGACCAGTGAGTCTAACATAGACAGTGAGTCTTACATGACCAGTGAGTTTATCAGACCAGTGAGTCTAACATAGTTCAGTAGTCTAAATAGACCAGTGAGTCTAACATCTTTAGCACCAGTGACAGTCTAAAATTAGACCAGTGAGTCATAACATAGATCAGTGAAGTGCTAACACAGACAGTGAGTCAACACACCACAGGAACTGAGTCTAAACATCTACTAGAGCAGTGTAGTCTTCTAACACAGACCAGTAGTCTAACATAGACAGTGAGTCTAACACTAGACAGTGAGTTCTAACATTATAGACCAGTGAGTCTAACATAAGACTGTGAGGTCTAACATAGATAGAGACATCTAACAAAGACCAGTGAGTCTAACACAGACCAGTAGTGTCTACATCTATAGACCAGTGAGTCTAACACAGAACACGTGAGTTTAACATATAACCAGTGGACTTACATAGACCAGGTGGAGTCTAAACATCTATTGAACCAGTTGTGTCTAACATAGGACACAGTCGGAGTCCAACAATAAGACCTGTGAGTCTAACATAGACCAGTGAGTCGAGTTATAGACCAGTAGTCTACATAGACCAGTAGAGTCTAAACATAGATCAGTGAGAGTCTAACATAGACCAGTGAGTTCTAACATCTATAGACCAGTGAGTCTAACATCTATAGACCAGTGAGTCTAGTCTTCTATAGGACCAGTGGAGTCTAACATCCGACCAGGAGTCTAACATCTATAGACCTAGTATCATGAGTCTAACAGACAGTGAGTCTAACATAGACCAGTGAGTCTAACACTAACCAGATGAGTCTAATCATTATATAGACCAGTGTGTTAACAGTCAGTGAGATCCTTAACATAGGATCAGTGAGTCTACCAGACCAGTGAGTCTAACATAGGATCAGTGAGTCTAACAATAGACCAGAAGTCTAATATAGACCAGTGAGTCTAATATTGACCAGTGAGTCTAACATAGACCAACAGTGAGTCTAACATAGACCAGTGAGTCCAACATAGACCATTAGAAGTCACAACATATAGACCAGTGAGGAAATAACATAGACCAGTGTGTCTAAACATAGACAGTGAGTCAACAAGGCAGTGAATCTAACATATACCAGTGGAGTCTTAACATAGACAGTGAGTCTCCCAACATCTAAAGACCAGTGAGTCTAACAAAGCACCAGTGTCCTAACATTGAACAGTGAGTCCCAACATCTAAAGAAACAGTGAGTCTAACACTAGATCATGTGCAGTCCTAAACATAGACCCAGTGGTCCTAACATATTAGACCAGTGAGTCTAACATAGACTTCAGTGAGTCTAACATAGACCTTGAAGCTCTAACATAGATCCATTGAGTCTAAACATAGACAGTGAGTCTAACATAGACCAGTGAGTCTAACATAGACCAGTGAGTCTAACATAGACCAGTGAGTCTAACATCTACAGAAACACATCCTCTCTTCCAGCTTCTGTCCCTCCCTCTAGTCAGTAGAAAGACTCCCAACCAAATCATCATCCATCCATGTTCTCCACAGATGCTGCCTGACCCACTGAGTTACTCCAGCACTCTCTGTCCTTTTTAGCCTAACATCTGTGGTAGGGAATTTACTGGAGAGGATTCTGAAGGATAAGGTAGATACGCTGAGAAACATTTGGACAGGTACATGGATAGATATAGAGGGATGCGGGCCAAATGCGGGCAAGTGGGATAGTAGTAGATTGGGGGGCATGTTGGTCTGCGTGGGCAAGTTGGGCCAAAGGGCCTGTTTTCACACTGTATCACTGAGTATTTATTTGGATAGAAGGTTGATTAGGAAGAGGCAACTTTTGTACTTGATCGTGTCTTCCAAATTTGATGATGTTTTTTGAAGAAGGGTTGACAAAGACAAGGCTGCCAACATTTATGTGAAGTATTGTGTTGTTTCAATCAACCTACTACTGGAAGGATGTCGTTAAGCTGGAGAGGGTGCAGGGAAGATTTATGTGGATGTTGCTAGGACATAGAAACATAGAACATAGGTGCAGGAGTAGGCCATTCGGCCCTTCGAGCCTGCACCGCCATTCAATATGATCATGGCTGATCATCCAACTCAGTATCCTGTACCTGCCTTCTCTCCATACCCCCTGATCCCTTTAGCCACAAGGGCCACATCTAACTCCCTCTTAAATATAGCCAATGAACTGGCCTCAACTACCTTCTGTGGCAGAGAATTCCACAGATTCACCACTCTCTGTGTAAAAAATGTTTTTTCATCGTCGGATTTCTTAAAAGACTTCCCCGTCTTATCCTTAATAACTGTGACCCCAACGTGTTCTCTGGACTTCCCATACAGCCTCGGGAACAACCCTTCTCTGCATCTCGCAGCCTGTCAAATCTCTAACCGCTTAAGAATTTTGTAAGTTTCTATAAGATCCGCCCCTCAATCTTCTAAATTCAAGCGAAAAGTAAAGCCGAGTCTATCCAGTCATCTTTTCTTCATATGGGAAGTCCTGCCATCCCAGGGATCAGTCTGGTGAACCTTCTTGTTACCACCCTCCTTTGGCAAGAATGTCTTTCCTCAGATTTGGAGACCAAAACTGTACGCAATACTCCAGTGTTGGTCTCACCAAGACCCTGTACAACTGCAGTAACACACTCCCTGCTCCTATACTCAAATCCTTTTGCTATGAATGCCAACATACCATTCGCTTTCTTCACCAGCTGTGCATGCTGCACCTGCATGCCTAGTTTTAATGACTGGTGTACCATGACACCCTGTTCTCGTTGCATCTCCCCATTTTCCTAATTCGCGCGCCACCATTTCAAATAATAGTCTATCTTTCCTGTTTTTTTGCCACCAAAATGGATAACCTCATTTTATCCACATTATACTGCATCTGCCATGACATTTTACGCCCACTCACCCAGTCTATCCAAGTCATCCTCCATTTGCAGCCTCTTAGCATCCTCATAGCAACACTGCCCCCCAGCTTCGTGTCATCCGCAAACTTGTAGATGTGCATTCAATTCCCTCGTCCCAAATCATTAAGTATATATATTGTAAATAGCTGGGATCCCAGCACTGAGCCTTGCGATACCCCAGAAGTCACACGCGATGCCATTCTGAAAAGGACCCTTTACTCCTACTCTTTGCTTCCTGTCTGCCAGCCAGTTCTCTATCCACATCAATACTGAACCCCCAATACCGTTGTGCTTTAATTTTGTTTGTATACTAATCTCATTATGTGGGACCTTGTCGAAAGCGCCTTTCTGAAAGTTCCAGATATAACACATCCCCCACAGGTTTCTCCCTTATCCACTCTACTGTTACAATCTTTGAAAAATATCTATAAGATTCGTCAGACATGATTTACCTTTCATACATCCATGCTGACTTTGTCCAATGATTTTCACCACTTTCCAAATGCGCTGCTGCTATCCCATCTTTAATAACTACTGACTGAAAACTGCTAGTTTCCCCACTACCAATGTTAGACGGTCTGTAATTCCCCGTTTTCTCTCTCCCTCACCTTTTTAAAAAGTGGGGTTACATTAGCTACCCTTCACAATCCTCAGGTACTACTCCAGAATCTAAAGAGTTTTGAAAAATTATCACTAATGCATCCACTATTTCTGGGGCTACTTCCTTAAGTACTCTGGGATGAAGCCTATCTGGCCCTGGGGATTTATCGGCCTTTAATCCATTCAATTTACCCAACACCACTTCCCGGCTAACCTGGATTTCACTCAGTTCCATCTCGCTTGACCTCCGGTCCCCTGCTATTTCCGGCAGATTATTTATGTCTTCCTTAGTGAAGACAGAACCAAAGTAGTTATTCAATTGGTCTGCCATGTCCTTGTTCCCCATGATCAATTTACCCGTTTCTGACTGCAAGGGACCTACATTTGTTTTAACTAATCTTTTTCTGTTCACATATCTATAAAAACTTTTGCAGTCAGTTTTTCTGTTCCCTGACACTTGGACAGGTACATGGATACCACAGGTTTAAGGGATATGTGCCGAATGTGGGCGGGCAGATGGGACTAGCATAGCTGGCGCTTCTTGGTCGGCATGGGGAGTTGGGCTGAAGGGCCTATTTTGTCTATGATTGGAAGACACTATAACAGCCATTCTAATTCCATCCTCCTCCAAAATCACCCACCTCAACCTCTCCCAACACATCCCTCACCCCCAACACCCACCCTCAAATCCAACACCCAACCCCAACCTCCCCATCTGAGTCTCAGGGATCGCACCCAACACCGCACCTGCTCTCGTCATTGCTCGCGTGATTAACCTTCCGCTCCTCCGCGACCCTTGCCCCCTCCTCTCTCCGCTCCTCTTCCTCTCGCCGTTCCGCCTCTCTCCGCTCGGCGTGGCGTCCCAGGACCAATCGCCAGCGCCTCTGCAGCAGGACGGCCGCCCGTCGACAGCGCAAAAACCCCCCCCCCCCCCTGGCGCCCCCCCCCCCCGCACAAGTGGCCACGCACCGTCCGCTGGATGATGACCACCAGGCTGTAAGGAGTAACGTCCTGCAGCTCGTCCTGGGACAAGAGCCCGAGGTCAGTGGTGTCGGAGCGTACCCGTGCCCTGTCAGACGTGTGTTGAGTGTGCGTGTGTGTGTGAGTGTGCTTATGCGTTTGTGTGTGTGTCAGTGTGTGTGTGCACACGTGTCAGTGTGTGTGTGTGTGTCAATGTGTGTGTAGGGATGTGTCAGTGTGCATGTGTACCAGTGTGTGTGTGTGTGTCAGTGTGTGCGTCCTCGATCAGTGTGTCATGTCAGTGTCAGTGTCATGTGTGGAGTGTGTGTGTGTGTGAGTGTGCTGGGTGTGTGTGTGTGTGTCAGAGTGTGTGTGTGTGTGTATGTGTCAGAGTGTGTGTGTGTGTGGAGTGTGTCTCAGCGTGTGTGTGTATCAGTTTTCGTGCGTGTGTCCAGTACAGTTCGTCAGTACGTGTCAGTGTGTCAGTACGTGTGTCAATATGTTGTGCGAATGTGTCCAGTGTAGTGTGTGTGTGTGTCGTCTGATCAATGTGCCTGTGCGCATCATGTGTGAGTGTCTGTGCGCACGTGTCAGGTGTGTCATTGTGCGTGTCGGATGTGTTGTGCATGTCGTGTCCTGTGTGTTTAATCAATAGACATAAGACAATAGGTGCGGATGTAGGCCATTTGGCCCTTTCGAGCAGCACTAGCCATTCCATGTGATCAATGCTTGATCATCCCAATCAGTTACCCTTCGGTTCAGTGTGCGTCGCCTCTTGTTGTTTAGTGCGTGTGGTGAGGGGGGGTTTCACAATGACCGTGCTTGAGAGCCCCGGAGGTTTTGCCTCTGTAGAATCACAGACTGACCCAGTTCCTGCCTCCATTCGGCCCGTTCTCCAGCTGCTGTTCCTGGGCTTTCCTTTAGGGAAAAACCTGCGAGAGAGAGAAGCAGGGCTTGTAACTTCCAGCTGTGGGGGGGGGGGGGGGTGGGGTGGGGGGAGAAGAGATGGGGGGGGTTCCCTGGGTCAGTCCAGGGGCCGAGAAAACCACCTGCTGCCTGGCCCACGGCAATACACACTCGGGATCTGGCACCGATTAATGCCCCACCCCCAAGCCCTGCTGCCCTGTGTGGGCCCTGTGGCTCGAGCTCACTTTGGTTTGCCATCCGCCACAGAGAGGCCACAGCTCATCACACCGAGCCAGGATCAGCCGGCATGCTGACGCCAGGTCGCGGGCTAGGTATCTGTACCGCTCCACTTCAGGGGCAGCGAGCATCTATTTTGTCACCTGCAGGGGATGAGAGCGGTCACAGTCTCAGTCCCTGTCACCCCAGCCATAAGGCTTATGGTCAAGAGTACGGGCCCCTCCACCCTCCGTCCCCCATCCACGGCTTATCGCTCCTCATCTAGCTCCGCCAACCCCCCCCCCCGGACTCTCTCGCCCCACAGGCTTCCTCCTTCTCACCTCCCCTCATGGGCGCCCCCTCCTCCCCACCTCCCCCCCCAGTCTACCCACAGTATCTATCCACCCACAGTCCTCTCCCCCCCAGTCCCCCCACAGGTCTTCTTCCCCTACCATTTTTCTCTCTCCTCGCTGCTGCGGGGGGGTCGGATTAGGGGGGTTGGGTGGAGGGAGTGGGGGGCGGGAGGGGGCAGAGGGTTTTGGCGTGGGACAAATCAACGCCCCATTGGTGGGCCGGGCATACGGGAGCCCTTAGCGGGACAGCCCAGGGACTCTGTCATTGGCCCGCGTCTCACCAATGAGGCGGGCTGGAGGCCTTGACCAGACTGCCTTCTGGTTGTCTTGTGTCCGACGCCGTCCCCAGCTGGGTGGACCAATGGGGATGGCAGCGCCCACAAGCCGGCGACTGATCAGAGGAATGGACGTAGGGGGGGTGGTATGGGGGCGGGATACGAGGTTCAGGTTACAGGGACATCTCAATCACCGGGACCCCATGGGCCGGGA
>CM069137.1:236016-276016 GCA_035221665.1 Okamejei kenojei
AACTCAGACATACTCAATTACATCGAATCAATCATACACCTCACGCTGCCATCGCATGCAAAAGAAGCATATAGGTAATTCATCACCCCCCCCCCGTCCCCCCTCTTCTCCCCTCTCTCCTCGGGCAATACAGAAGTGTGAAAACGAACGCACACCTCCAGATTCAGGGACAGTTTCTTTCCCAGCTTGTTATCAGGCAACTGAACCGTCCTCTCACCAACTAGAGAGCGGTCCTGACCTCCATCTACCTCATTGGAGACCCTCGACTAGTCCTTGACCGACTTTGCTGCTTTTAACCGTTCACTAAACTTATTCCTTTATTCCGTATCTGTAGCACTGTGGCCGGCTGGATTGTAATCACGTATTGTCCTTCCGCTACTGGATTACACGCAACAGAAGCTCTTTCAACTGTACCCTCGGTACACGGGAACAATAACTGAACCCGAACTGAACTGTTTTGTGAGGAGTCTGCACGTTCTCCGCGTGTCCCCGTGGGTTCCACCGCCCACATCCCGCAGGATTGTCGTTAATTGGCTTTGGTAATAATTGTCCCCAATTAGTAATGGAGTGAATGAGAAAGTGGGATAACTTTGAAACTCGTGATGAACGGTATCGCTGGTCGGCGGGGTCCTCGTGGCGAAAGGGCCTGTTTCTCCGCGATGTATCTGGGAACTACATTAAACCTAACATCCTCGCGGTCACGTGCAGGCAAGGGGAGCTGGTCTTGGCATCACGTACCGCACGACTTAGCGGGCCGAAGGGCTCTGTTCTGCTGGACTGGTCTGGTGTTGTGTGTCATGTACTGTTTGGCATAGTTTAGTTTTGATTTGTTTTTAGTTAGTTTTTAGTTTTTCGATAATTTAGAGATACAGCACGAAACAGGCCTCGCCCATCGAGCCCGTGCCGACCAGCGATCCCTGCACACTAACACTAAACCCTACACACACAGGGGAACAAGTTACAATTACACCGAGCCAATTAACCTACAACCGTGCACATCATTGGAGTGTGGGGAAGGAAACCGGAGCACCCGGAGAAAACCCCACGCAGTCACGGGAGAACGTGCCCAAACTCCGAACAGACACAGAAGCCGCCCGTAGTCGGGATGGAACCCGGGTTCTCTGGCCTCTGTGAGGCAGCAGCTCTACCCACTTGCGTCACCGTCCGGCCTGTGCTGGGCGTTGTACTGATACCACGACTCGGAGCTTGGAGGGGAATGGGCGACAGCGGCTCTTCCCAAGAGAGTTGTAGAGTCTGTGTAGATTCTCTGCCTCAGAGGGCCGTGGAGGCCGGTTCTCTGGATACTTTCAATAGAGAGCTTGATAGGGCTCTTAAAAATAGCGGAGTCAGGGGATATGGGGAGAAGGCAGGAACGGGGTACTGATTGGGGATGATCAGCCATGATCACATTGAATGGCGGTGCTGGCTGGAAGGGCCGAATGGCCTCCTCCTGCACCTATTGTCTATTCTCTCCTAGTCGTCCAAAGAGTCGTAGCGTCTTTCTGGTCGCCGCTGGATTTTCAACATGTTGAACATTTATCGGCGACCTGTCTCGGGCTCCGGTAGTCGGGCAGGCCCTTAACGGAACGTCCTTTAATTCTGAGGCTGTGCCCTCTGGTCCTAGACTCTCCCACTAGTGGAAACATCCTCTCCACATCCACTCTATCCGGGCCTTTCATTATTCTGTACGTTTCAATGAGGTTCCCCCTCATCCTTCTAAACTACCAGCGGAACAGCCCAGCGCCGACAAACGCTCGTCATCGGGTTAACCCCCTCATTCCATCCCGGGTCTCGTGAATGTGTTATGGTGTATACGGTCAGTATTCCGCGCGAAGCCAGACCACAAAAAGCTTGAGTAACTCAGCGGGACACGACAGTAATCACCGAGAGAAGGGATGGTGGCGTTTCGGGTCGGACCCTTCCTCTGACTCGTTGTTTTGCTTTCCGATACATTTTTTCCATCCCGCTATTAAACTCTGAAATGAAGAGGCAGCATCTTGGAGTCAATTAGCCCGAGTCTGTCACGAGCCTGGGGGGGTGGGGGGGGGAAGACAAGGAGGAGCTGAAGTAAGAGAGGATGTGCAGAGGGGGGAGGGGGGGAGTGACTGTAGATTGTTTGTTTTAATAACGCTGACAGTCTTGTGCGAAGCGAGAGAGGGGACGGACATACACTAGAGACAATAGGTGCAGGAGGAGGGCCACTCGTCCCCTCGCGCCAGCCCCGCCAATTCAATGTATCACGGGCTGATAATCCCCAATCATACCCCCCGTTTCCTGCCTTCACCCATAATCCCCTGACTCCGCTATCTTTAAAGAGCCCTGATCTAGCTCTCTAATTCTGCAGAGACCGTTCCCATGTCCGGCAACTCCTTGGTTAACCCCTCCCTTCCCCGCCCAAACCAACCCCCTCCCCAGATACAAACTCCAGGCAGGTGCAACACCTGTCGCCTGTAACGTACCCCCTGGACTAACTGCGTCCAAGGACCCCGACCGACCTTTCAGTAGCTCAGTGGGTCAGCAGCTCTGTGGGGAACATGGATAGGGTGACTTTCACAGAGTGCTGTGAGTAACTCAGCGGGTCAGGCAGCATCCTGTGGAGAACAGGAATAGGTTGACTTTCACAAGTGCTGGAATAACCAGCGGTCAGGCACATCTGTGGAGAACATGATAGGTGACGTTTCACAGAGTGCTGGGAGTAACTCAGCGGGTCAGGCAAGCTCTGTGAGAAACATGATAGGATGACGTTTCACAGAGTGCTGAGTAACCCCAGCGGGTTCAGCAGCATCTGTGGGGAACATGATAGGTGACGTTTCACAGAGTGCTGGAGAACTCAGCGGGTCAGCAGGCATCTGTGGGGAACATGGATAGGTGAACGTTTCCACAGAGTGCTTGGAGTAGCATCTCAGCGGGTCAGGCAGCATCTTGGGGAAACATGGATAGTGAACGTTTCACAGAGTGCGGAGTAACCTCAGGCGGTCCAGGCAGCAGCTGTGGAGAACATGGGATAGTGACGTTTCTCACAAGTGCTGGATAACGTCAGCGGGTCAGCAAGCATCTGTGGGGAACATGGATAGGTGACTGTTTCAACAGAGTGCTGGATTAACTCAGCGGTCAGGCAGCAATCTGTTGGGGAAACATGGATAGGTGACGTTTCACAGAGTGCTGGAGTAACTCAGCCGGGTCCAGGCACACTTGGGGAACATGATAGTGAAGTTTCACAGAGTGCTGGCGTAACTCAGCGGTCAGGCAGCATCTGTGGGGAACATGGATAGCGTGACGTTTCACAGAGTGCTGGAGTAACTCAGCAAGTCAGCAGCAATCTTTGGGGGAACATGAAGGTGACTTTCACAGAGTGCTGGATTAACTCATCGGGCAGGCCAGCATCTGTGGGAACATGGATAGGTGGACAGTTTCACAGAGTGCTGGAGTAACTCAGCGGGTCAGGCACATCCTGTGGGGAACATGGATAGGTGACGTTTCACAGAGTGCTGAGTAACTCAGCGTGTCAGGCACATCTGTGGGGAACATGGATAGGTGACGTTTCAACAGAGTGCTGGAGTCACTCAGCGGGTCAGGCAGCATCTGTTGGAGAACATGGATATGGTGACGTTTTTCCACAGAGTGCTGGAGTCCTCAGCGGTTCAGGCAGCATCTGTGGAGAACATGGATAGGTGACGGTTTCACAGAGTGCTGGAGTAACTCAGCGGGTCAGGCAGCATCTGTGGGGAACAATTGGATAGGTGAGACGGTTTCACAGAGTGCTGGAGTAACTCAGCGGTCAGGCACATTCTGTGGGGAACATGGATAGGTGGGGAAAAAAACCCCCGTTTCACAAAGTGCTGGAGTAACTCAGCGGTCAGGCAGCATCTGTGGGAACATGGATAGGGACGTTTCACAAGTGCTGGAGTAACTCAGCGGGTCAGGCAGCATCTGTGGGAAACATGGATAGGTGACGTTTCACAGAGTGCTGGAGTAACTCGGGCGGGTCAGAGGCAGCATCTTGGGGAACATGGATAGGTGACGTTTCACAGAGTGCTGGAGTAACTCAGCGGTCAGGCAGCCATCTGTGGAGAAATGGATAGGTGATGTTTCACAGAGTGCTGAGTAACCTCAGCGGGTCAGGCCAAGCAACTGTGGATCATGGATAGGTGAACGTTTCACAGAGTGCTGGAAGTACTCAGCCGGGTCAAGGCAGCATCTGTGGGAAACGTGGATAGGTAAGTTTCCACAGAGTGCTGGAGTAACTCAGGCGGGTCAGGCAGGCATCTGTGGAGAACTGAAGGTGACTTCACAGAAGTGCTGGAGTAACTCAGCGGTCAAGGCAGCATCTGTGGATAACATGGATAGTGACCGTTTCACAGAGTGCTGAGAAACTCAGCGTCAGGCAGCATCTGTGGAGACATGGATAGGTGACGTTTCACAGAGTGCTGGAGTAACTCAGCGGTCAGGCAGCATCTGTGGGAACATGGAAGGTGACGTTTCACAGAGTGCTGGAGTAACTCAGCCGGGTCAGGCAGCATCTGTGGGGAACATGGGATAGTGACGTTTCCCAAGTGCTGGAGTAACTCAGCGGGTTCAGGCAGCATCTTGTGGGGAACATGGATAGGTGACTTTTCACCAGAGTGCTGGAGTAACGTCCGGGTCAGGCAGCATCTGTGGGAACATGGATAGGTGACGTTTCACAGAGTCGCAGGAGTCACTCAGCGGGTTCAGGCAAGCATCTGTGGAGAACATGGATAGGTGACGTTTCACGAGGTGCTGTAGTCACTCAGCGGGTCAGGCAGCAATCTGAGGAGAACATGGATAGGTGACGTTTTCTCTAGAGGGCTGGAGTCTCTACTCAGCGGGTCAGGCAGCATCGTGAGAACATGGATAGGGACGTTTCACAGAGTGCTGGAGTCACTCAGCGGGTCAGTCAGCATCTGTGGGGACATGGATAGTGACGTTTCACAGAGTGCGGAGTAACTCAGCAGGTCAGGAGCATCTGTGGAACATGGATAGGTGACGTTTCACAGAGTGCTGGAGTAACGCACGGGTCAGGCAGCATCTGTGAGAACTTGGATAAGGTACGTTTACACAGAGTGCTGGAGTAAAACTCAGCCGGTCAGCAGCACTGTGGAAACATGGATAGGTGACGTTTTCACAGAGGCTGGAGTACGCAGCGGGTCAGGCAGCATCTGTGGAGAACAAGGATAGGTGACGTTTCACAGAGGTGCGCTGGAGTAACTCAGCGGGTCAGGCAGCATCTGTGGGGAACATGGTTAGGTGAACGTTTCACAGAGTGCTGGAGTAACTCAGCGGTCAGGCAGCATCTGTGGAGAACATGGATAGGTTACGTTTCACAGAGTGCTGAGGTAACTCAGCGTCAGGCAGCATCTTGGGGAACAATGATAGGTACGTTTCACAGAGTGCTGGAGTATACTCCAGGCCGGGTCAGTCAGCATCTGTGGAGAACATGGATAGGGTGATGTTTTCAAAGAGTGCTGGAGTAACTCAGCGTGTCAGGCAGCATCTGTGGGGAACATGGATAGGTTGACAGTTTCACAGAGTGCTGGAGTAACTCACGGGTCAGGCAGCATCTGTGGAGAACGTGGATAGGGTGACGTTTCACAGAGTGCTGGAGTAACACAGCGGTCCAGGAAGGCAGCATCTGTGGAGAACATGGATAGGTGACGTTTCACAGAGTGCTGGAGTAACTCAGCGGGTCAGGCAGCATCTGTGGAGAACATGGATAGGTGACGTTTCACAGAGTGCTGGAGTAACTCAGCGGGTCAGGCAGCATCTGTGGGGAACATGGATAGGTGACGTTTCACAGAGTGCTGGAGTAACTCAGCGGGTCAGGCAGCATCTGTGGGGAACATGGACGGGTGATGTTTCGGGTCGAGACGCTTCCTCAGCTAGGGGTGGGGGTGGAGGCAGATACGATACTGTTTAACCGAAACGTCACCCATTCCTTCTCTCCTGAGTTGCTGCCTGTCCCGTTGAGTTACTCCTGCATTTTGTGTCTATCTTTGGTTTAAACCAGCTTCTGCAGTTCCTTCCTGCACATAAAACTATTTCAGTTGTTCTGTTCCCTATTAAATCTCCCTCATTTCTGACCGAGGGATATTTGATCGTCCCATACTTGTCGGAGGTTTGCAAACCCACTTTTATTTTCTTTGGAACTTTACTCCTGTAATCCATTATTAATGTCTCATCTTTTTCCAGAATTCTTAACTAATCCCAGTCCCCAGTCTCTCTGTGTTTTAGCGATGGTACAGCACTCTCTGTCTCTGTCTCTCTGTGTCTCTCTGTGTCTCTGTCTCTGTCTCTGTCTCTCTGTCTCTCTCTCTCTCTCTCTCTCTCTGTCTCTTTCTCTCTCTCTCTCTCTCTCTCTCTCTCTCTCTCTCTCTCTCTCTCTCTCTCTCTCTCTCTCTCCCATTTTTGTGTTTTGCTGTTTTTCTATTTCTCCTGTTACACCTCTCTCTCGCTCTCTTTTTCCTCCTCTCACTCACTTCATTTCTCCCTAGAACAGTTCCACTTTCTATTTATCAGAGTTCGAGTCCACAGTTCAGTTTACTGTCCCGTGTACCGAGGTACAGTGAAGAGCTTCTGTTGCGTGCTAACCAGTCAGCGGAAAGACAATACGTGATTACAATCCAGCCGGCCACAGTGTACAGATACAGGATAAAGGGAATAACGTTTAGTGCACGGTAAAGCCAGCAAAGTCCGGTCAAGGATAGTCCGAGGGTCTCCAATGAGGTAGATGGGAGGTCAGGACCGCTCTCTAGTTGGTGAGAGGACGGTTCAGTTGCCTGATAACAGCCGGGAAGAAACTGTCCCTGAATCTGGAGGTGTGCGTTCGTTTTCACACTTCTGTACCTCTTGCCCGATGGGAGAGGGGAGAAGAGGGAGTGACCGGGGGGGGTGAGACTGGTCCTTGATGATGCTGCTGGCCTTGCCGAGGCAGCGTGAGGTGTAGATGGAGGCGATGGAAGGGAGGTTGGTTTGCGTGATGGTCTGTGCTCCCCAATCAGTACCCCGTTCCTGCCTTCTCCCCATATCCCCTGACTCCGCTATCTTTAAGAGCCCTATCTAGCTCTCTCTTGAAAGCATCCAGAGAACCGGCCTCCACCGCCCTCTGAGGCAGAGAATTCCACAGACTCACAACTCTCTGTGTGAAAAAGTGTTTCCTCGTCTCCGTTCTAAATGGCTTACCCCTTATTCTTAAACTGTGGCCCCTGGTTCTGGACTCCCCCAACATCAGGAACATGTTTCCTGCCTCTAGTGTGTCCAAGCCCTTAACAATCTTATATGTTTCAATAAGATTCCCTCTCATCCTTCTAAACTCCAGAGTGTACAAGCCCAGCCGCTCCATTCTCTCAGCATGTGACAGTCACGCCATCCTGGGAATTAACCTTGTAAACCTACGCTGGGCTCCCTCAATAGCAAGAATGTCCTTCCTCAAATTAGGAGACCAAAACTGCCCACAATGCTCCAGGTGTGGTCTCACTAGGGCCCTGTACAACTGCAGAAGGACCTCTTTGCTCCTATAATCGATTCATCTTGTTATAAGAGGAATCAAAGTGGTCGGGGCAGTCGAACCATCTCCGCAGTCGGGGCGATCGAAGTCTCCGCGTCAGGGCGACCTGCGCTCCCGTGTCGGGGCGATCGAAGTCTCCGTGTCGGGGCGTTCGAAGCTGCCGCCGCTTGGAGCTCCTGTAACTCGGTCTGTAACTCGGGACCGCGAGCTCCACCATGTTAAAGTCCGCAGGCGAAGCTCTTGCGGTTGGAGGCCCAAAGCCAACCCCCGACAGACACGGCGAGCTCCGCGATGGCGAGTCCCGCAGGCTCCCGCGGTGAAGCTCTCGAAGTCGGTCTCCAGCAGGAGGCCGCCAGCTGCTCGATGTTAGGCCGCAGCGCGGACGGAGATAACGACACGGAAATAAATCGCAACTCCATGGACGTTGGAGATTTGAGAAAGTTTCCCCCGACTCCCCCCCCCCCCCCCCCCCCCCCACCGCCCCCCTCCTCCCACATATAGTGAAACAAACTAAAACATACAAAAAACATACAGGTAACACAGACTAGCAAGCAACAAAGCAGGAAGGGACAGACAGACTGTTGGCGAGGCTACCCATGTACGAGACCATGAGGGGCACGGATAAAGTGAACGCTCACAGTCTTTGTCTCAGGGTAGAGGATTCTAAAACTAGAGGACACGGGGTTACGGTGAGAGGGAGGAGAGTGAGGGAACTCGGGGGCAACGTATCCACTCAGAGGGTGGTCCCTGCCTGGAACGGGCTGCCGGAGGAAGCTGTAGATGCGGACGCAACGATGGCTTTTAAAAGGCTGTTGGGCAGATATGTGGGTCGGGAGGGTTTGGAGGGATATTGGCCAAATGCAGATACATGGGACCAGCCCAGTCCGCCAACTGGGGTGGACAGGATGGGCCAACAGGCCTTGTAGCGCATCAGTTCCACAGACAGAGTCCAATGTCCGCCATGGGGTAGAGGTGAATCGGACAGTACACTAGCTTATGGAAGGGCCGTTCAGAAGCCTGATAACAGAGGGGAAGAAGCTGTTCCTGAGTCTGGTGGTGCGCGCTTTCAAGCTTCTGTACCTTCTGCCGGACGGGAGCGGGGAGAAGAAGGACTGACCGGGGTGGGACACGGACACGTCTTTGATGATGCCGGCTGTTTACTTGGACAGTCACCCGGTCACTCCCTCTTCTCCCCTCTCCCATCGGGCAAGAGGGTGAAAACAACCAAACAGAAGTGTGAAAACGAACGCACATAAACAAATCATCAAACACACACCTCCAGATTCAGGGACAGTTTCTTCCCGGCTGTTATCAGGCAACTGAACCGTCCTCTCACCAACTAGAGAGCGGTCCTGACCTCCCATCTACCTCATTGGAGACCCTCGGACTATCCTTGACCGGACTTTGCTGGCTTTACCGTGCACTAAACGTTATTCCCTTTATCCTGTATCTGTACACTGTGGCCGGCTGGATTGTAATCACGTATTGTCTTTCCGCTGACTGGTTAGCACGCAACAGAAGCTCTTCACTGTACCTCGGTACACGGGACAATAAACTGAACTGACTATTCTTTCCTGAGGCAGCATGAAGTATAGATGGAGGCGATGGAAGGGAGGTCGGTTTGTGTGACGGTCTGGGCTACATCTACAATTCTCTGCGATTTCTTGCAGGTCTTGGATGGCGCTGTTCCCAAACCGTGCCGTGAGGCTTCCCGATAAAATAGTTTGGTGATGCAACTGAACAATTTAGTTCAGTTCAGTTTAGTTCATTGTCCCGTGTACCGAGGTACAGTGAAGAGCTTCTGTTGCGTGCTAACCAGTCAGCGGAAAGACAATACGTGATTACAATCGATAAAGTGAATAACAGAGGGGGGTGAATCTGTGGGATTCTTTGCCACAGACGGCTGTGGAGGCCACAAGTCAGTGGATATATTTAAGGCAGAGATAGATAGATTGTTGATTAGTGCGGGTGTCAGGGGTTATGGGGAGAAGGCAGGAGAATGGGGTTAGGAGGGAGGGATAGACCAGCCGTGATTGAATGACGGAGTGGGCTCGATGGGCCGAATGGCCTTATCTGCTCTTAGTAGTTATGAACTTATGGACATAATATTTAGTGGAAGATAAAGTTCAGTAAATTCCAAGATAGTTCGAGGGTCTCCAATGAGGTAGATAGTAGTTCTGCACTGCTCTCTAGTTGTGGGAGGCTGATTCACTTGCCTGCTAACAGCCAATTGACTATGCCAACGTTTAAGAAACAGTTAGACAGGTACATGGATAGGACAGGTTTGGAGGGATATGGACCCAGTGCGGGCAGGTGGGACTAGTGTAGCTGGGGCATGTTGGCCGGTGTGGGCGAGTTGGGCCGAAGGGCCTGTTTCCGCGCTGTATCACTCTGTTACTCTGCGGGGAGTCCTGGAGTAACTCAGTGGGTCAGGATGGATGAGTGACGTTTCGGACCTGGACCCTTCTTCAGACTCTGGGACCTTCAGTAAGACAGAGTGCGGAGGTCCTCGAGGTCACATCCGCTGTTCACTCTGTGCCTCTGTGTCTCCCCCCGGCCACAGCCCGAGGACCACCAAGCGATGAACCCGCACAGCTTCCAGGCCAAGACCTACAGCAAGCCTCGAGCGTGCGCGGGCTGCGAGCAGACGATCGCCGTGGACGGCAGCCAGTGTCAGGGTGAGTCAAGTCAAGTCAAGTTTATTCATCACATACACATACGGGACGTGCAGTGAAATGAAAAGTGGCAACGCTCGCGGACTGTGCAAAAAACTACTAACAGAATGGAACAGAATCACATATTCACATATTACATATTCGTGGAAGGGAAAAGAAGAAAATCCAGCAATTTAAAAAAGACAGCACACGACAGTAGAGTGGGCCAGTAAAGTGAGTCCCTGGTGAGATAGGAGTTTACAGTCCGAATGGCCTCTGGGAAGAAACTCCTTCTCATCCTCTCCGTTCTCCCAGCATGGCAACGGAGGCGTTTGCCTGACCGTAGCAGCTGGAACAGTCCGTTGCTGGGGTGGAAGGGGTCTCCCATGATCTTGTTGGCTCTGGAGTTGCACCTCCTGATGTGTAGTTCCTGCAGAGGGGCGAGTGTAGCTCCCATAGTGCGTTCGGCCGAACCCACTACTCTCTGCAGAGCCTTCTTGTCCTGGGCAGAGCAGTTCCCAAACCAACAGAGGGTGTCTGTCTCTGTTGCCGCCGGCTCGGGGGGTGGGGGGCGGAGATGGGGGGGTGCGGTACCTGGGATGGGGTGGGATGGGGGGGGGGAGGGGGAAGAGCACTCGGCCTTCAATCACGGCTGATCTATCTCCAAGCTTACTCAGCCTCTCCCTGTAGCTCAGTCCCTCCAGTCCAGAGTCCATAAGATCATGTGCTGGTGGGGTTGGTGCAGCCCTGCGTGTCAGCCAATCAATCAGTAGACAACAGGTGCAGGAGGAGGCCATTCGGCCCTTCGAGCCAGCACCCAAGAAACCTGTTTGGCCGACAACTTTAGGCTGTGCACAGCATAGGCAAGAAGAGAAAGATAAGTGATTAGAGAGCAGAATTAGGCCATTCGACCCATCAGGTCTACGCCATCCAATCACGGCTGATCTATCTCTCCCTCCTAACCCCATTCCTCTCCCGCCTCCCTACCCCAAAAACAATCAAACAATAGACAATAGGTGCAGGAGGAGGCCATTCGCCCTTCGAGCCAGCACCACCATTCAATGTGATCATGGCTGATCATCCCCAATCAGTACACCGTTCCTGCCTTCTCCCCATATCCCTGACTCGCTATCTTTAAGAGCCCTATCTAGCTCTCTCTTGAAAGTATCCAGAGAACCGGCCTCCACCGCCCTCTGAGGCAGAGAATTCCACAGACTCAACCACTCTCTGTGAAGAAATGGTGTTTCCTCGTCTCCGTTCTAAATGGCTTTCCCCTTATTCTTAAACTGTGGCCCCCTGGTTCTATGGACTCCCCCCAGTTAGTTTAGTTTAGTTTAGAGATAACACCCTCTGACTAAAGAAATTCCTCCCTCATCTCCTTCCTAAAGGAACGTCCTTTAAATTCTGAGGCCGTGCCCTCTCTGGTCCTAGACTCTCCCACTAGTGGAAACATCCTCTCCACATCCACTCTATCCGGGCCTTTCACTATTCTGTACGTTTCAATGAGGTCCCCCCTCATCCTTCTAAACTCCAGCGAGTACAGGCCCAGCGCCGACAAACACTCATCATACGTTAACCCACTCATTCCTGGGATCGTTCTTGTAAACTGGAGTCAAAGCAGAAACAATGGTGGATCAGTCTGTTCATCACCTCCAGCGGTTTATCATCAGTTTAGCCCAGCATTGTTTTAAATTTAATTCAGCTAAGTGTAGTTTATAGTTTTGTGCAGTTTGGTATAATTTGTTTAATTTAGGTTTGTTCAATTTAATTTAGTGTCGTTTTTAGTTTACTATAGTTTAATTTAGTCTAAGTCTGTTGGGGGAGTCCAGAACCAGGGGCCACAGTTTAAGAATAAGGGGTCGGCCATTTAGAACGGAAACGAAAAAACACTTTTTCTCACAGAGAGTTGTGAGTCTGTGGAATTCTCTGCCTCAGAGGGCGGTGGAGGCAGGTTCTCTGGATGCTTTCAAGAGAGAGCTAGATAGGGCTCTTAAAGATAGCGGAGTCAGGGGATATGGGGAGAAGACAGGAACGGGGTACTGATTGGGGATGATCAGCCATGATCACATTGAATGGCGGTGCTGGCTGGAAGGGCTGAATGGCCTCCTCCTGCACCTATTGTCTATTGTCTATTGCGAATGGTAATGTTTGCTTTCATAGCAAAAGGATTTGAGTACAGGAGCAGGGAGGTTCTACTTCAGTTGTACAGGTCTTGGTGAGACCACACCTGGAGTATTGCGTACAGTTTTGGTCTCCAAATCTGAGGAAGGACATTATTGCCATAGAGGGAGTGCAGAGAAGGTTCACCAGACTGATTCCTGGGATGTCAGGACTGTCTTATGAAGAAAGACTGGATAGACTGGTTTATACTCTCTGGAATTTAGGAGATTTGAGAGGGGATCTTATAGAAACTTACAAAATTCTTAAGGGGTTGGACAGGCTAGATGCAGGAAGATTGTTCCCGATGTTGGGGAAGTCCAGGACAAGGGGTCACAGCTTAAAGGATAAGGGGGAAATTCTTTAAGACCGAGATGAGAAAGACTTTCTCTTCACACAGAGAGTGGTGAGTCTCTGGAACTCTCTGCCACAGAGGGTAGTTGGAGGCCAGTTCATTGGCTATATTTAAGAGTGAGTTGGATGTGGCCCTTGTGGCTAAGGGATCAGAGGGTAGGAGAGAAGGCAGTACGGGGATACTGAGTTGGATGATCAGCCATGATCATATTGGAATGGCGGTGCAGGCTCGAAAGGGCCCGAATGGCCTACTCCTGCACCTAATATTCTATGTTTCTATGTTTTCTATTGTCAAGTCGAGTCTATTTGTCACAAACACACATACACGATGTGCGGTGAAATGAAAGTGGCAACAGAACAGAACAGAACCAGAAATTACATTTTTTTAGAAAAAAAAAATGGGAAAAAGAGACAACACAACAGTAACTGAGTCCCTGGTGAGATCAGAGTTTGCAGTCCTGACGGTCTGTGGGAAGAAACTCCGTCTCACCCTCTCTGTTTACGCAGCGTGACAGCGGAGGTGCTTGCCTGACCGTAGCAGCTGGAACAGTCCGTTGCTGGGGTGGAAGGGGTCTCTCCCCCATTATCTTGATTGGCTCTGGAGTTGCACCTCCTGATGTACAGTTCCTGCAGAGGGGCGAGTGTAGCTCCCATAGTGAGTTCGGCCGAACCCACTACTCTCTGCAGAGCCTTCTTGTCCTGGCAGAGCAGTTCCCAAACCAACAGAGGGTGTCTGTCTCTGTTGCCGCCGGCTCTGGGGAGTGGGGGTGGGGGGGATGGGGGGTGCAGTACCTGGGATGGGGGTGGGATGGGGGGGAGGGGGGAAGAGCACTCGGCCTTCAATCACGGCTGATCTATCTCCAAGCTTACTCAGCCTCTCCCTGTAGCTCAGTCCCTCCAGTCCAGAGTCATAAGATCATGTGCTGGTGGGGTTGGTCCACCCTGCGTCAGCCAATGCAATCAGTAGACAACAGGTGCAGGAGGAGGCCATTCGGCCCTTCGAGCCAGCACCCAAGAAACCTGTTGGCCGACAACTTTAGGCTGTGCATAGCATAGGCAAGAAGAGAAAGATAAGTGATAGGAGCAGAATTAGGCCATTCGGCCCATCAGGTCTACGCCATCCAATCACGGTTGATCTATCTCTCCCTCCTAACCCCATTCTCCCGCCTCCCTCCCCCAAAACAATCAACAATAGACAATAGGTGCAGGAGGAGGCCATTTGGCCCTTCGAGCTAGCACCGCCATTCAATGTGATCATGGCTGATCATCCCCAATCAGTACCCCGTTCCTGCCTTCTCCCCATATCCCCTGACTCCGCTATCTTTAAAAGCCCTATCTAGCTCTCTCTGGAAAGCATCCAGAGAACCGGCCTCCACCGCCCTCTGAGGCAGAGAATTCCACAGACTCACCACTCTCTGTGAGAAATGGTGTTTCCTCATCTCCGTTCTAAATGGCTTTCCCCTTATTCTTAAACTGTGGCCCCTGGTTCTGGACTCCCCCCAGTTATTTTAGTTTAGTTTAGAGATACACCCTCTGACTAAAGAAATTCCTCCTCATCTCCTTCCTAAAGGAACGTCCTTTAATTCTGAGGCTGTGCCCTCTGGTCCTAGACTCTCCCACTAGTGGAAACATCCTCTCCACATCCACTCTATCCGGGCCTTTCACTATTCTGTACGTTTCAATGAGGTCCCCCCCCTCATCCTTCTAAACTCCAGCGAGTACAGGCCCAGCGCCGACAAACACTCATCATACGTTAACCCACTCATTCCTGGGATCGTTCTTGTAAACTGGAGTCAAAGCAGAAACAATGGTGGATCAGTCTGTTCATCACCTCCAGCGGTTTATCATCAGTTAGCCCAGCATTTGTTTTAAATTTAATTCAGCTAAGTGTAGTTTTTTTAGTTTTGTGTCAGTTTGGTATAATTTGTTTAATTTAGGTTTTGTTCAATTTAATTTAGTGTCGTTTTTTTAGTTTACTATAGTTTAATTTAGTCTAAGTCTGTTGGGGGAGTCCAGAAACCAGGGGCCACAGTTTAAGAATAAGGGGTCGGCCATTTAGAACTGAACGAAAAAAACACTTTTTTTCTCTCACAGAGAGTTGTGATCTGTGGAATTCTCTGCCTCAGAGGGCGGTGGAGGCCGGTTCTCTGGTGCTTTCAAGAGAGAGAGCTGGATAGGGCTCTTAAAGATAGCGAGTCAGGGTATATGGGGAGAAGACAGGAACGGGGTAGGTACTGATTGGGGATGATCAGCATGATCAATTGAATGGCGGTGTGCTGCTGTAAGGGCTGAATGGCCTCCTCCTGCACCTATTGTCCTATTGTCTATTGCGAATGGTATGTTTAGCTTTCATAGCAAAAGGGATTTGAAGTACAGGAGCAGGGAGGTTCTACTTCAGTTGTACAGGGTCTTTTCTTGGTGAGACCACACTGGAGTATTGCGTACAGTTTTGAGTCTCCAAATCTGAGGGAAGGACATTATTGCCAAGAGGGAGTGCAGAGAAGGTTCAACAGACTGATTCTGGGATGTCAGGATGTCCTTATGAAGAAAGACTGGATAGGACTTGGTTTATACTCTCTGGAATTTAGGAGATTGAGAGGGGGATCTTATAGAAACTTACAAAATTCTAAGGGGTTGGACAGGCATAGATGCAGGAAGATTTCACTTCCCGATGTTGGGGAAAGTCCAGGACAAGGGGTCACAGCTTAAGGATAAGGGGGAAATTCTTTTAAGACCGAGATGAGAAAGACTTTCTTCACACAGAGAGTGTGAGTCTCTGGAACTCTCTGCAACAGAGGGTAGTTGAGGCCAGTTCATTGGCTATATTTAAGAGTGAGTTGGATGTGACCCTTGTGGCCTAAGGGGATCAGAGGGTATGGAGAGAAGGCAGGTACGGGATACTGAGTTGGATGATCAGCCATGATCATATTGAATGGCGGTGCGGCTCGAAGGCTGAATGGCCTACTCCTGCACCTAATTTCTATGTTTCTATGTTTTCTATGTAAGTCGAGTCTATTTGTCACAAACACACATACACGATGTGCGGTGAAATGAAAGTGGCAACAGAACAGAACAGAACCAGAAATTACATTTTAGAAAAAAAAATGGAAAAAGAGACAACACAACAGTAACTGAGTCCCTGGTGAGATCAGAGTTTGCAGTCCTGACGGTCTGTGGGAAGAAACTCCGTCTCACCCTCTGTGTTTACGCAGCGTGACAGCGGAGGTGCTTGCCTGACCGTAGCAGCTGGAACAGCCCGTTACTGGGGGGGTAGGGGTCCCCCATAATGTTGCTGGCTCTGGATCTGCACCCCCTGGTGTACAGGTCCTGTAGTTCCCATAGAGCGTTCGGCCGAACCCACTACTCTCTGCAGAGCCTTCCTGTCCTGGGCAGAGCTGTTCCCAAACCAGATCGTGATGTTGCCGGACAAGATGCTTTCTACAGCCCCAGAGTAGAAGCACTGAATTTAGTTTTGTTTAATTTTGTGCCGTGTAGTGTAGTGTAGTTTATTGTCACGTGTACCAATGCCTTTTGTTGCGTGCTAACTAGTCAGAGGTGTGCGTTCGTTTTCACACTTCTGTACCTCTTGCCCGATGGGAGAGGGGAGAAGAGGGAGCGACCGGGGGGGGGGAGACTGGTCCTTGATGATGCTGCTGGCCTTGCCGAGGCAGCGTGAGGTGTAGATGGAGGCGGTGGGAGGGAGGTTGGTTTGTGCGATGGTCTGGGCTGCTGGCCTTGCCGAGGCAGCGTATCTGAACCCTCTCCCAGCAACGAACCCTTGCAGCGAGTCAACGAGAAGCTCCAGAGAAACAAAGAACCGTGTGTGTGCGGGCATCACGGTGACGCAGCGGGTGGAGCTGCTGCCTCACAGCGCCAGAGACCCGGGTTCCATCCCGACTACGGGCGCTGTCTGTACGGAGTTTGCACGTTCTCCCCGTGCAGGTTTGTAGGTTAATTGGCTCGGTGTAAATGTAACTTGTCCCCAGTGTGTGTAGGGTAGTGTTAGTGTGCGGGGATCGCTGGTCGGCACGGGCTCGATGGGCCGAAGGGCCTGTTTCCGTGCTGGATCTTTTAACTAAACTAGACTAAGCATGCTGGTTAAGGCACAAAAAGACGCATTCCATCTCTCCAGAGATGCTGCCTGTCCCACTGAGTTACTCCAGCACTGTGTCTATCTTTGGTGTAAACCTGCGTCTGCAGTTCCTTCCCGTACACTCACGCCCAGCAACTCTGCCCAAGGCTGAGCTTGCACTGTCCTCGTGTGGCCGTCCTTGCATGGTACAGGGCTCGAGAATGCGAGCGTCAAGAGTGGTCTATGGTCACCTGTCCCAGCTCGAACAATGAAACTCTTACTTACAGCAACACAACAGAATATGTAAACATATACACTGTGAACAGTATAATAAACAAGAAATAAACCAGCGTCTGTGGATTTTGTATGTGGCATATGCTGAGAGAATGGAGCGGCTGGGCTCGTACACTCTGGAGTTTAGAAGGATGAGAGGGGATCTCATTGAAACATATAAGATTATTAAGGGTACACAAAAAGCTGGAGAAACTCAGCGGGTGCAGCAGCATCTAAGGAGCGAAGGAGATAGGCGACGTTTCGGGTCGAGACCCTTCTTCAGACTGGGTCTCGTCCAGTCTGAAGAAGGGTCTCGACCCGAAACGTCACCTATTCCTTCGCTCCTTAGATGCTGCGTGCACCCGCTGAGTTTCCTCCAGCTTTTTGTGATAACCCTCGATTCTCCAGCATCTGCATTCCTTCTTTAAAGATTATTAAGGGTTTGGACACGTAGAGGCAGAAAACATGTTCCCAATTCTGCTCCTATCACTTGTGAATTATTGAAGGTCTGAAGAAGGGTTCTCGACCCGAAACGGGCACCTATTCCTTTTCTCCATAGTTGCTGCCTGACCCGCTGAGTTACTCTAGCTTTTTGTATCTACATATACAGTTCAGTTCAGTTCATTGTCCCGTGTACCGAGGTACAGTGAAGAGCTTCTGTTGCGTGCTAACCAGTCAGCGGAAAGACAATACGTGATTACAATCCAAGCAGCCGGCCACAGTGTACGATACAGGATAATGGGGAATAACGTTTAGTGCACGGTAAAAGCCAGCAAAGTCGGTCAAGGATAGTCCGAGGGTCTCCAATGAGGTAGATGGTAATTCAGGACTGCTCTCTAGTTGTGGTAGGATGGTTCAGTTGCCTGATAACAGTATATATGGGGGAGGAACTGCAGATGCTTGGTTTAAACCAAAGACATACACAAAATGCTGGAGGAACTCAGCAGATCAAGCTGTATCTCTGGAGAGAAAGACATGGGCAATGTTTTTGGTTGAGATTTCTTCTTCAGACAGAAGTTCCTTCAGAAGAGTCTCGACCCGAAACATCACCTATTCCTTCTCTGCATAGATGCTGCAGGAAACATGTTCCCGATGTTGGGGGATCCCAGAACCAGGGGCCACCCAAAAAAGTTTATACATAAGAGGTAAGCCATTTAGGACGGAGACGAGGAAACACTTTTTTTCACACAGAGAGTGGTGAGTCTGTGGAATTCTCTGCCTCAGAGGGCGGTGGAGGCCGGTTCTCTGGATACTTTCAAGAGAGAGCTAGATAGGGCTCTTAAAGATAGCGGAGTCAGGGGATATGGGGAGAAGGCAGGAACGGGGTACTGATTGGGGATGATCAGCCATGATCACATTGAATGGCGGTGCTGGCTCGAAGGGCCGAATGGCCTCCTCCTGCACCTATTGTCTATTGTCCCGCTGAGTGAGACTCCAGCACTTTCTAACTGTCTTCCTTACAGTATATACATACTATATATATATATATATATATATATATATACACACACACACACACACACAGTGGCTTGCAAAAGTATCATACCCCCCTTGAATCTTTTCCAATTTTGTCACGTTACAACCACAAAACGTAATGTATTTTATTGGGATTTTATGTGATAGACCAACACAAAGTGGGGCATAATTGTGAAGTGGAAGGAAAATGATACATGGTTTCCAAATTTTATTACAAATAAAAAACTGAAAAGTGTGGCGTGCCAAAAATTATTCAGCCCCCCTGAGTCAGTACTTTGTAGAACCACCTTTCGCTGCAATTACAGCTGCAAGTCTTTTGGGGTATGTCTCTACCAGCTTTGCACATCTAGAGACTGACATTTTTGCCCATTCTTCTTTGCAAAATAGCTCAAGCTCAGTGGATTGGATGGAGAGCGTCTGTGAACAGCAATTTTCAGTCTTGCCAGAGATTCTCATTGGATTTAGGTCTGGACTTTGACTGGGCCATTCTAACACATGAATATGCTTTGACCAAACCATTCCATTGTAGCTCTGGCTGTATGTTTAGGGTTGTTGTCCTGCTGGAAGGTGAACCTCTGCCCCAGCCTCAAGTCTTTTGCAGACTCTACCAGGGTTTTTCTTCAAGATTGCCCCCTGTATTTGGCTCCATCCATCTTTCCATCAACTCTGACCAGCTTCCCTGTCCCTGCTGAAGAAAAGCATCCCCACAGCATGATGCTGCCACCACCATGTTTCACAGTGGGGATGGTGTGTTCAAGGGTGATGTGCAGTGTTAGTTTTTCCGCCACACATACCGTTTTGCATTTAAGCCAAAAACTTCAATTTTGGTCTCATCAGACAAGAGCACCTTCCTCCACATGTTTGCTGTGTCCCCCACATGGCTTGTGGCAAACTGCAAACGGGACTTTTATGGCTTTGTTTCAACAATGGCTTTCTTCTTGCCACTCTTCCCATAAAGTCCCGATTTGTGGAGTGCACGACTAATAGTTGTCCTGTGGACAGATTCTCCCACCTGAGCTGTGGATCTCTGCAGCTCCTCCAGTTACCATGGGCCTCTTGGCCTCTTTGCTTCTCTGATCAATGCTCTCCTTGCCCGGTCTGTCAGTTTAGGTGGACGGCCATGTCTTGGTAGGTTTGCAGTTGTGCCATACTCTTTCCATTTTCGGATGATGGATTGAACAGTGCTCCGTGAGATGTTCATAGCTTGGGATTTTTTTATAACCTAACCCTGCTTTAAACTTCGCCACAACTTTATCCCTGACCTGTCTGGTGTGTTCCTTGGGCTTCATGATGCTGTTTGTTCACTAAAGGGCCTGTCTTACCAGCATCCGACTCCATGCGGTGAGCGCGACCAAACCGGCAGCGGGGGCCGCGCGGAGGTCGGGTGAGTGGCGCAACGCAGCGCAAAGTGAAGTGAACTTGGAGCGAAGTCTTAAAGGTAAGTTCGCCAGGACAGAGAGGAACACACAGAGAGGGGCACAGAGGCACACACAGAGAGAGGCACACACAGAGAGGGTCACGGAGGCACCTACAGAGAGGATCACGGAGGCACGACATCGAGGCGGTGTGTAATGCGTCGAGGCGACTGCGAGCCGACAAGCCGTTGCCACGCGGAATTTTTGAACATGGTCAGTTTTTCGGAGCTCCGCGCGATGTCGGGACGAACTCCGCACAATTCCGCACGGCTCCGGCGATCGAAGTGGACCGCCCTGCGACGCCGGACGGCTCCAAGCGACACACGTAGGTCCGCGCTCATCGCATGGAGTGCATGCTGGTGGGACAGGCACTTAATGTTCCTCAAACAAAAACCTCCCTTTGGGTAAAGGGCCTCACAAACAGCTTATTTTAATACTGAGATAGATTAACACACGTGGACTCTATTTACATAAGTGGACTCTATTTGGTGACTTTCTGAAGGCAATTTGTTGCACTGGATTTTTATTTTAGGGGTATCAAGTAAAGGGGGCTGAATACTTTTTGCATGCCATCACTTTTCATTTTGTTATTTGTAAAAAAATTTTGAAACCATGTATTATTTTCCTTCCACTTCACAATTATGCACGCCACTTTATGTTGGTCTATCACATAAAAATCCCAATAAATGCATTTAATTTGTGGTTGTAACGTGACAAAATGTGAAAAGTTCAAGGGTATAATACTTTATGCAAGCCACTGTATATATATGTAGTTGTGGTATATATTATAGTAATACTAAACCAACTGGGACCCGATGGGTCTTCTTACCAACACGGAGGCCCTGGTCCCCCCAACCGCAAGCCGTTCCCCTTATTCCACCACTCACCCATAGCCACAAATCGCACAGGGGTTGCTTATTTGCCTTAGTCAGCCTCCCTATTTTAAACTTTTTAATAAATGCATTGCATTTGGCTGGCTAGCGGACTCAGTGTACATGGGAAAGCAACAATGTTGTGAGCAGTGCTAAGGCACAGGGGAATTTTTGCACATTTGGGATTTTTTCGTAATAATTCAGGAAATTTAATGCATCAAATTTTCAGAGGAGGCGAGTTTTAAACCATCCAAGGCGTAAATCTCGTTCGGAGATAATGTAAAATGTCACCGTTAGCGAATCGTGTTTTCGAGGAGATGTGAAACGCAGGACAAACAAATACACAACATATAATGCACACACATCCAGATCAGAGTTTTATAAGTATATATAGACAGATTGATTAGTAATTAGTCCGTTATATATAGTTTATACACACACCACACGCACGACACAACATGCCGCAACATATCTATCAAAGGCACAATATGTTTATATTCACGCACATTTGGGCCTGTCCCATCAGTGACTCTTTACGTGACTGCCAGGGCGTAGTTATAATGGAATTCACTGACGATAACGTACGACAGCAAAAATTGCGTCCAAAATGCTGGAGGAACTCAGCGCGACAGGCAGCATATCTGTGCGAGAAAGGGATGGGTGAAGTTTTTGATCGAGATCATCTTCGGACAGATGTTCCTTCAGAGGGTCTCGATCCGAAAATACCTGTTCCTTCTCTGCCATAGATGCTGCCTTGTACAGTAGTCATGTGCAAGGCCTGTAGTCTTTAGTCCAGTTATCTTGCCATTGTGGGTACTGGGACAATAGTGGGACTTTGAAGCAGGCAGGGACGTACAGGTTTGCGGGACTGGGTGAAAATGTCTGTATAGACGGTTCAGCTGTTCGGCACAGTGCTTGAGGGATATAGTGGAGGGAAAACATTTGTCGAGTCGAGAGATTTCCAGCTTTTCTTTCTTTCTGACACAGCCCTTCCACCTCTATTTTATTGTTGAGAAGTGGAGAAGTGATGTTGGGAGCACGGAGGTGTTGTGGGTAATAGGGCGTGAAGGGGTGATTGGAGAGGGGGAGTGTGGGAGAGGTTCCAGTCTTACCCCTTATTCTTAATACTGTGGACCTGCCGGTTCCGGATCCCCCAACATCGGGAAAACATGTTTTCCTGGACTCTAGTGTGGGTCCAAACCTATTAATCTTTTAATTTTCAATAAGATATCTCTCATCCTTCTAAATTCCAGAGTGTACTAGACCAGCGCTCCATTCTCTCAGATATGACTGTTCCCGCCATTGGGATTACCTGGTGAACCTACGTGGCTCTCATACAAGAATGTCCTTCCTCAAATTAGGGGACAAAAGCTGCACACAATACTACGGTGGGTCTAAAAGGACACTGTACAAACTGCTCAGGAAGAGACCTCTTTGCTCATATAACTCAATCCTCTTTTATGAAGGCCAAATGATTGGCTTTCTTACGCCTGCTGTTCCGCATGCTTACGTCATCGACTGATGTACAAGGACCCGATCCCGTTGTACCATCCCAACAAGAGAGGCGTTCCTTGTGTGTCCACTTGCCTGAGGGAGGAGTGAACATCCACACGACTCGTCAGATAAACACATCATCGTTCTGCAAGTGGTGCAACATCAGGTGGCTCGTGAACGCAGCGGGTGAGCTGCTGACTCACAGCGCAGAGCCCCGGGTTTCATCCTGAATACGGGTGCTGTCCGTACGGAGTTATGCAGTTCTCCCCCGTGACTGGTGGGTTTCTCTGGTGCTCCGGTTTCTTACCACAGTCCTGAGACATGAAGGTTTGTAGATTAATTGAGTATAGTTTAGTAGAGATATAGCGCAGAAACAGGCCTCGGCCAACGGCTCCATGCGGGCCATCGATCCCCGCACACTAACACTACCCTACACAACATGGGGACAAATTTTTTTTTAATATTTAAACCAAGCCAATTAACCTACAACCTGCCGTCTTTGGAGCAAGTTTGTGGGAGAAACGGTAGCACCAGAGAAGAAAAACCTCGCAGGTCACGGGGAAGAACGTGCATACTCCGTAAGACAGCGCCCGTAGTCGGGGATGGAACCCGGGTCTTGCGCTGTGAGGCAGCAGCTCACCGTGCACCACGTGGCCGCCATCCAGAGTGCTGGAGTAATTCTCAGCGGGTCAGGCAGCATCTGTGGAGAGAATGAAGGGTGACGTTTCAGGTTCGAGACCCTTCTTCAGACGGGAAGTAAGGGAGAGGGTGGCACAGATGATATGGAAGGGTAAGGTGTGAATCGGAGAGATCAAAGGAGGACGAATATCAAGAAATGTAGAATGATCATCAATAGCTAGGGGAAGGTGTCAACAATGCAGAGAGAAGGTAATTTAATCAGGTGATCAGTCAGACTGGTGGGGAAATTGGGGTGGGGGGGGATGGAGAGAGAGGAGGGAAAGAAGGGCTTTTACTTCAGTAGAGAGGTTCAGTGTTCACACCGCTGGGTGTAAGCTGCCAAGTGAAATATGAGTGCTGCTCCTCCCAATTTGCGAGGGCCTCTCTGACAATGGAGGAGGCCCAGGACTGAAAGGTCAGTGTGGGTAGGGAGGGGGAGCTGTAAGTGGTGTTTAGCAACATGTTCAGATAACGTGCTCACGGCTGCCAGGGTTTGATCCTAACTGCGGGCGCTGTCTGTACGGAGTTTGCACGTTCTCCCCGTGACCTGCGTGGGTTTTCTACGAGATCTTCGGTTTCCTTCCACACTCAAAGGACGTGCAGCTTTGTAGTAAATTGGCCTGTGAGTTAGTATATTGGTATTGAGTGTAAGTTGTCACAGTGGTGTTAGTGTGCAGGGATGCTGGTCGGAGAACCAGTGGGCTGATGGGCCTGTTTCGCGCCTGTATCTCTAAATCTAAAAAAACGTTTAAAAAAGGGAAGACTGCAGGCCCTTGCAGGACGGAGATCGTCCGAGTCTACGCTGGCTTGGATTGCCAACTTTTCTCATCAAATAAGGCACTAAAAGTCAATATACGGGACAAATCCCACGGAAACTCCAGTTTGAGCGACTGGGCCGAGGCTGGGTGGTTGATGAGTTGGCCCGGGAGCTGGGACTGCACACAAAGCCCAGCGGGACGGGCCAGCTGAGAAGTTTTTGCCGGGGGGCGCGCGACGCGCGAGCAAAGTCCGGCGCCCCGTCCAAATCATGACTCCGATGATCGGGCCGTGAATAAGGAGGGTGTGGTGTGGTGGTGTCGGCGGTCAGCGAAGGTCTGAAGATCGGACAGTGGCCGGGCTGCCGAACGACCGTCGGGGCCGGGCGGAGGCGCTGGCTGCCTGCTGCTGCACTCCATGGGCTGCACTACGTCGGGACGGGTCGAGGCGGGGGCCAACGACCGGACAGCCCCTCGACCGAGTAGTAGCGGTCAAATAGAGAAAAGGGCGGGTCCCATAACGGGACAATCATATAGCCTTATACGGGATGTCCCAGCATAATAGGGAAGTTAGGCAACCTGGCACTTGGCGGCGATGTACAGGAGGCCAGATCACTGAAGATTGAGTTGACGCAGGAGAGGGCAGTGGTGGTTGCAGGAAACAGCACTGTGACGCTGACACAGAAGTCGTTACTCGTGAAATTTCAGATAATTGCTTGTTATAATTAGCAATTTATTTAAAGGTCAAGATTATGAATCACTATTATTGCTTCATAAATATCTTGTTCACATTTCCAACACACACGCCCCGAGGTATGAGGACCCAAAACGTCACCATCCCTTCTCTCCAGAGATTTGCTGTCTGTCCCGCTGAGTTACTCCAGCATTTTGCGTTGTTTCGGTTAAACCGGCATCTGCAGTTCCTTCTGCAATCCAGGAGTTAGACACAAGACTAGAGGGTGTGAGCTACAGGGAGAGGTTGAGAGGCTGGGTGTCTTATTCCCAGGGAGCGCAGGAGGATGAGGGGAGATCTTATAGAGGTGTTACAATAATGAGAGGAATAGATCGGGTAGACGCACAGTCTCTTGACGGAGGCCCAAAGATCGGGAGGAAAGACCCTCGCAGGGAGATCGTGCAAAACTATGTACGGCTGACCGTAAGTCAATAGACAATAGGAGCAGGAGGAGGCATTCGGCCCTTCGAGCCAAGCCGACATTCAATGTAATCATGGCTGATCATCCCAATCAGTACCCGTTCTGCCCTTCTCCCCATATCCCTGACTCGCTATTTTAGAGCCCTTCTAGCTCTCTCTTGAAAGTATCCAGGAACCGGCCTCCACCGCCCTTCTGAGGCAGAGAATTCAACTGACTACCACTCTCTGTGTGAAAAAGTGTTTCCTCATTCTCCGTCTAAATGGCCAACCCCTTATTCTTAAACTGTGGCCCTGGTTCTGGCTCCCCCATTGTGGAACGACATTATTGCCATAGAGGGATGTGCTGAGAAGGTTCACCCAGACTGATTCCGGGATGTCAGGACTGTTCTTATGAAGAAAGACTGGATAGACTTGGTTTTACTCTCTGGAATTTAGGAGATTGAGAGGGGATCTTATAGAAACTTACAAAAATTCTTAAGGGGTTGGACAGGCAGATGCAGGAAGATTGTTCCCGATGTTGGGGAAGTCCAGGAGAATTTGGGTCAAAGCTTAAGGATAAGGGGGGAATTCTTTACGACCGAGAATGAGAAATGACTTTTCTTCACACAGAGGTGGTGAGTTCTCTGGAACTATCTGCACAGAGGGTGTTGAGGCAGTTCATTGACATATATTTTAGAGTGAGTTGGATGTGGCCATTGTGGTAAGGGGATCAGGAGGGGATATGGAGAGAAGGGCTAGCGTAAGGGAATAATGACAGTTGGATGATCCAGCCATGTTCATATTGTAGGGACGGTGCAGGCTCGAAGGCTGAATGGACTACTCTGCACTAATTTTCTATGTTTCTATGTTTTCATGTAAGTCGAGTCTATTGTCACAAACACACATACACGATGTGATGGTGAAATGAAAGTGGCACAGAACAGAACAGACCAGAAATTTCATTTTAGAAAAAAAAATGGAAAAAGAGAACAACCAACAGTAACGGAGTCCCTGGTGAGATCAGAGTTTGCAGTCTTGATGGCCTTAGGAAGAAACCGTCTACCCTCTCTGTTTAGCAGCGTGACAGCGGAGGAGCGTGCCTGAGTAGCAGCCTGGAACAGCCCATTGCGGGGGGGGTAGGGTCCCCCCATATGTTGCTGGCTTGGATCTGAAATCCTGTGTGTATGGTTCCTGTAGTCCATAGGCGTTCGGCGAAACCCACTACTATCTGCAGAGCCTTCCTGTCCTGGGCAGCAGAGCTGTTCCCAAAACAGATCGTGATGTTGCCGGACAAGATGCTTTCTACAGCCCCAGAGTAGAAGCACTGAATTTAGTTTTGTTTAATTTTGTGCCGTGTAGTGTAGTGTAGTTTATTGTCACGTGTACCAATGCCTTTTGTTGCGTGCTAACTAGTCAGAGGTGTGCGTTCGTTTTCACACTTCTGTACCTCTTGCCCGATGGGAGAGGGGAGAAGAGGGAGCGACCGGGGGGGGGGAGACTGGTCCTTGATGATGCTGCTGGCCTTGCCGAGGCAGCGTGAGGTGTAGATGGAGGCGGTGGGAGGGAGGTTGGTTTGTGCGATGGTCTGGGCTGCTGGCCTTGCCGAGGCAGCGTATCTGAACCCTCTCCCAGCAACGAACCCTTGCAGCGAGTCAACGAGAAGCTCCAGAGAAACAAAGAACCGTGTGTGTGCGGGCATCACGGTGACGCAGCGGGTGGAGCTGCTGCCTCACAGCGCCAGAGACCCGGGTTCCATCCCGACTACGGGGCGCTGTCTGTACGGAGTTTGCACGTTCTCCCCGTGCAGGTTTTGTAGGTTAATTGGCTCGGTGTAAATGTAACTTGTCCCCAGTGTGTGTAGGGTAGTGTTAGTGTGCGGGGGGATCGCTGGTCGGCACGGCTCGGTGGGCGAAGGGCCTGTTTTTCCGTGCTGGATCTTTTTAACTAAAACTAGGTGTGTCCACGCTGGTTAAGGCACAAAAAGACAAGCATTCCATCTCTCCAGGGGGGGGGGAGATGCTGCCTGTCCCACTGAGTTACTCCAGCACTGTGTCTATCTTTGGTGTAAACCTGCGTCTGCAGTTCCTTCCCGTACACTCACGCCCAGCAACTCTGCCCAAGGCTGAGCTTGCACTGTCCTCGTGTGGCCGTCCTTGCATGGTACAGGGCTCGAGAATGCTAGCGTCAAGAGTGGGTTATGGTCACCTGTCCCAGCTCGAACAATGAAACTCTTACTTACAGCAACACAACAGAATATGTAAACATATACACTGTGAACAGTATAATAAACAAGAAATAAACCAGCGTCTGTGGATTTTGTATGTGGCATATGCTGAGAGAATGGAGCGGCTGGGCTCGTACACTCTGGAGTTTAGAAGGATGAGAGGGGATCTCATTGAAAGATATAAGATTATTAAGGGTACACAAAAAGCTGGAGAAACTCAGCGGGTGCAGCAGCATCTAAGGAGCGAAGGAGATAGGCGACGTTTCGGTCGAGACCCTTCTTCAGACTGGGTGTCGTCCAGTCTGAAGAAGGTCTCGACCCGAAACGTCGCCTATCTCTTCGCTCATTAGATGCTGCTGCAACCGCTGAGTTTCTCCAGCTTTTTGTGTAACCTCGATTCTCCAGCATCTGCAGTTCTTCTTTAAGATTATTAATTGGTTTGGACACGCTAGAGGCAGAAAACATGTTCCCAATTCTGCTCCTAATCACTTGTGAATTATTGAAGGGTCTGAAGAAGGGTCTCGACCTGAAACGGCACCTATTCCTTTTCTCCATAGTTGCTGCCTGACCCGCTGAGTTACTCTAGCTTTTTGTATCTACATATACAGTTCAGTTCAGTTCATTGTCCCGTGTACCGAGGTACAGTGAAGAGCTTCTGTTGCGTGCTAACCAGTCAGCGGAAAGACAATACGTGATTACAATCCAGCCGGCCACAGTGTACAGATACAGGATAAAGGGAATAACGTTTAGTGCACGGTAAAGCCAGCAAAGTCCGGTCAAGGATAGTCCGAGGGTCTCCAATGAGGTAGATGGTAATTGAGGACTGCTCTCTAGTTGTGGTAGGATGGTTCAGTTGCCTGATAACAGGTATATATGGGGGAACTGCAGATGCTGGTTTAAACCAAAGACATACACAAAATGCTGGTGGAACTCAGCAGATCAAGCTGTATCTCTGGAGAGAAAGAATGGGCAATGTTTTTGGTTGAGATTCTTCTTCAGACAGAAGTTCCTTCAGAAGAGTCTCGACCCGAAACATCACCTATTCCTTCTCTGCATAGATGCTGCCAGGAAACATGTTCCCGATGTTGGGGGAGTCCAGAACCAGGGGCCACAGTTTAAGAATAAGAGGTAAGCCATTTAGGACGGAGACGAGGAAACACTTTTTCTCACAGAGAGTTGTGAGTCTGTGGAATTCTCTGCCTCAGAGGCGGTGGAGGCCGGTTCTCTGGATACTTTCAAGAGAGAGCTAGATAGGGCTCTTAAAGATAGCGGAGTCAGGGGATATGGGGAGAAGGCAGGAACGGGGTACTGATTGGGGATGATCAGCCATGATCACATTGAATGGCGGTGCTGGCTCGAAGGGCCGAATGGCCTCCTCCTGCACCTATTGTCTATTGTCCCGCTGAGTGAGACTCCAGCACTTTCTAACTGTCTTCCTTATAGTATATACATACTATATATATATATATATATATATACACACACACACACACAGTGGCTTGCAAAAGTATTCATACCCCTTGAACTTTTCCAATTTTGTCACGTTACAACCACAAACGTAAATGTATTTTATTGGGATTTTATGTGATAGACCAACACAAAGTGGTGCATAATTGTGAAGTGGAAGGAAAATGATACATGGTTTCCAAATGTTATTACAAATAAAAAACTGAAAAGTGTGGCGTGCAAAAGTATTCAGGTCACCCTGAGTCAGTACCTTTGTAGAACCTACTTTCGCTGCAATTACAGCTGCAAGTCTTTTGGGGTATGTCTTCTACCAGCTTTGCACATCTAGAGACTGACATTTTTGCCCATTCTTCTTTGCAAAATAGCTCAAGCTCAGTCGGATTGGATCGAGAGCGTCTGTGAACAGCAATTTTCAAGTCTTGCCAGAGATTCTCAATTGGATTTAGGTCTGGACTTTGACTGGGCCATTCTAACACATGAAATGCTTTGACCAAACCATTCCATTGTTAGCTCTGGCTGTATGTTTAGGGTTGTTGTCCTGCTGGAAGGTGAACTCTGCCCCAGCCTCAAGTCTTTTGCAGACTCTACCAGTTTTCTTCCAAGATTGCCCTGTATTTGGCTACATCCATCTTTCCATCAACTCTGACCAGCTTCCCTGTCCCTGTGAAGAAAAGCATCCCCACAGACATGATGCTGCCACCACCATGTTTCACAGAGGGGATGGTGTGTATCAGGGGTGATGTGCAGTGTTTTAGTTTTCCGCCACACATAAACGTTTGCGCGCATTTAAGCCAAAAACTTCAATTTTGGTCTCATCAGACCAGAGCACCTTCCTCCACATGTTTGCTGTTGTCCCCCACATGGCTGGTGGCAAACTGCAAGCGGGACTTCTTATGGCTTTGTTTCAACAATGGCTTTCTTCTTGCCAACTCTTCCATAAAGGACCCTATTTGTGGAGTGCACGACTAATAGTTGTCCTGTGGACAGATTCTCCACCTGAGGCTGTGGATCTCTGCAGCTCCTCCAGTTACCATGGGCCTCTTGGCCTCTTTGCTTCTCTGATCAATGCTCTCCTTGCCCGGTCTGTCAGTTTAGGTGGACGGCCATGTCTTGGTAGGTTTGCAGTTGTGCCATACTCTTTCCATTTTCGGATGATGGATTGAACAGTGCTCCGTGAGATGTTCAAAGCTTGGGATTTTTTTATAACCTAACCCTGCTTTAAACTTCGCCACAACTTTATCCCTGACCTGTCTGGTGTGTTCCTTGGGCTTCATGATGCTGTTTGTTCACTAAAGGGCCTGTCTTACCAGCATCCGACTCCATGCGGTGAGCGCGACCAAACCGGCAGCGGGGGCCGCGCGGAGGTCGGGTGAGTGGCGCAACGCAGCGCAAAGTGAAGTGAACTTGGAGCGAAGTCTTAAAGGTAAGTTCGCCAGGACAGAGAGGAACACACAGAGAGGGGCACAGAGGCACACACAGAGAGAGGCACACACAGAGAGGGTCACGGAGGCACCTACAGAGAGGGTCACGGAGGCACGACATCGAGGCGGTGTGTAATGCGTCGAGGCGACTGAGAGCGAGACAGTGAAGCCGTTGCCACGCGAAATTTTTGAACATGGTCAGTTTTTCGGGGGGGGGTAGCTGCCGCGCGATGTCGGGACGAACTCGCACAATTCCGCACGGCTCCGGCGATCGAAGTGGGACCGGCCCTGCGACGCCGGACGGCTCAAGCGACCACGTTAGGTCGCGCTCATCGCATGGAGTTGCATGCTGCTGCTGGGACAGGCCCTTAATGTTCTCTAACAAACCTCTGAGGCCTTCACAGAACAGCTGTATTTATACTGAGATTAGATTACACACGTGACTCTATTTACATAAGTGGACTCTATTGGTGACTTCTGAAGGCAATTGGTTGCACTGGATTTTATTTAGGGGTATCAGAGTAAAGGGGGCTGAATACTTTTGCACGCCACACTTTTCAGTTTTTTATTTGTAAAAAAATTTGAAAACCATGTATTATTTTCCTTCCACTTCACAATTATGCGCCACTTTATGTTGGTCTATCACATAAAATCCCAATAAAATGCATTTACGTTTGTGGTTGTAACGTGACAAAATGTGGAAAAGTTCAAGGGGTATGAATACTTTTGCAAGCCACTGTATATATATGTGTGTGTATATATTATAGTATACTAAACCAACTGGGACCCGATGGGTCTCTGTCACACGGGAGGCCTGGTACCCCAACGCAAGCCGTTCCCCTTATTCCACCACTCACCCATAGCCCACAACTGCGCAGGGGTTGCTTATTTCGCCTTATTCAGCCTCCCTAATTTTTAAACTTTTTAAAAAATGCATTTGCATTTGCTGGCTAGCAGGACTCAGTGTACATGGAAAGCAACAATGTTGTGAGCAGTGCTAAGCACAGGGAAATTTTTGCACATTTGTGAACATTTTCGTAAATAATTCAGGAAATAATGCATCAAATTTTCAGAGGAGGCGAGTTTTAACATCAAGGCGTAAATCTCGATCGGAATATGTAAAAATGTCACCGTTAGCGCATCGTGTTTTCGAGGAGATGTGAAACGCAGACAAACAAATACACACACATATAAATGCACACACATCCAAGATCAGAGTTTTATAAGTATATATAGAAGATAGATATAGTATATATTTATATATAGTATATACACACCACACACACGCACGCACATAACACATGCACGCACACATATCTACACAAAGGCACACATATGTATATATTCACGCACACTTATGGGCCTGTCCCACAGGTGACTCTTTACGTGACTGCCAGGGCGTAGTTTTAATGGAATTCACCTGACGATAACGTACGACAGCAAAAATTGCCGCCAAAATGCTGGAGGAACTCAGCGCGACAGGCAGCATCTCTGGCGAGAAGGAATGGGTGAAGTTTTTGATCGAGATCCATCTTCGGACAGAAGTTCCTTCAGAAGGGTCTCGATCCGAAACATCACCTGTTCCTTCTCTGCATAGATGCTGCCTGTACAGTAGTCAGTGCAACAGGCCTGTAGTCATTAAGACCAGTAATCCTTGCCATTGTGGGTACTGGGACAATAGTGGAGACTTTGAAGCAGGCAGGGACAGTACAGGTTTGCAGGGACTGGGTGAAAATGTCTGTATAGACCGGTGCCAGCTGTTCGGCACAGAGCTTGAGGGTAGAGGAGGAAACATTGTCCGAGTCGAGAGATTTCCAGCTTTTCTTTCTTCTGAACAGCCTCTCCACCTCTATTTTTATTGTTGAGAAGTGGAGAAGTGATGTTGTGCAGCACGGAGGGTGTGGGTAATAGGGCGTGAAGTGGTGATTGGAGAGGGGTGGGTGGGAGAGGTTCCAGTCTTACCCCTTATTCTTAAACTGTGGCCCCTGGTTCCGGACTCTCCCAACATCGGGAACATGTTTCCTGCCTCTAGTGTGTCCAAACCCTTAATAATCTTATATTTTCAATAAGATATCCTCTCATCCTTCTAAATTCCAGAGTGTACAAGCCCAGCCGCTCCATTCTCTCAGCATATGACTGTCCCGCCATCCTGGGAATTAACCTGGTGAACCTACGCTGGGCTCCCTCAATAGCAAGAATGTCCTTCCTCAAATTAGGGGACCAAAACTGCACACAATACTCCAGGTGTGGTCTCACAAGGACACTGTACAACTGCAGGACCTCTTTGCTCATATACTCAACTCCTCTTCTTATGAAGGCCAACATGCCATTGGCTTTCTTCATGCCTGCTGTACCTGCATGCTACTTTCATCGACTGATGTACATGGACCCCCAGATCCCGTTGTACTCAAATGCAGGAGAGCGTTCCTTGTGTGTCCACTTGCCTGAGTGGAGAGAGTGAACATCCACACGACTCCGTCAGATAAACACAATCATCGATCAGCAAGTGGTGCAACATCAGAGTGGCACGGTGACGCAGCGGGTGGAGCTGCTGCCTCACAGCGCCAGAGCCCCGGGTTCCATCCTGACTACGGGTGCTGTCCGTACGGAGTTTGCACGTTCTCCCCGTGACCTGCGTGGGTTTCTCCTGGTGCTCCGGTTTCTTCCCACAGTCCAGAGACATGAAGGTTTGTAGATTAATTGAGTTTAGTTTAGTTTAGAGATATAGCGCAGAAACAGGCCCTTCGGCCCAACGGCTCCGTGCCGGCCAGCGATCCCCGCACACTAACACTACCCTACACACACTGGGGACAATTTTTTTTTAACATTTACACCAAGCCAATTAACCTACAAACCTGCACGTCTTTGGAGTGTGGGAGGAAACCGGAGCACCCGGAGAAAACCCACGCAGGTCACGGGGAGAACGTGCAAACTCCGTACAGACAGCGCCCGTAGTCGGGATGGAACCCGGGTCTCTGGCGCTGTGAGGCAGCAGCTCCACCCGCTGCACCACCATGACCGCCCATCACAGAGTGCTGGAGTAACTCAGCGGGTCAGGCAGCATCTGTGGAGAGAATGAATGGGTGACGTTTCAGGTTGAGACCCTTCTTCAGACGGAAAGTCAAGGGAGAGGGAGGCACAGAGATATGGAAGGGTAAGGTGTGAAAACGAGAGATCAAAGGAGACAAATATCAAGGAAATTGTAGAATAGATCATCGATAGCTAGGGAAGGTGACAACAAGGCAGAGAGAGGTAACATTTAATCAGGTGATCAGTCAGACTGGTGGGAAAACTGGGGTGGGGGAGGGATGGAGAGAGAGAGGGAAAGCAAGGGCTACTTCAGTAGAGAGGTCAGTGTTCACACCGCTGGGGGGTAAGCTGCCCAAGTGAAATATGAGGTGCTGCTCCTCCAATTTGCGCTGGGCCTCACTGACAATGGAGGAGGCCCAGGACAGAAAGGTCAGTGTGGGTACGGGAGGGGGAGCTGAAGTGTTTAGCAACCATGTTCAGATACAGTGCCTCACGGCGCCAGGTTTGATCCTAACTGCGGGCGCTGTCTGTACGGAGTTTGCACGTTCTCCCCGTGACCTGCGTGGGTTTTCTACGAGATCTTCGGTTTCCTTCCACACTCCAAAGACGTGCAGCTTTGTAGGTAAATTGGCTTGAGTTAGTATACTTGGTATGAGTGTAAACTGTCCCCAGTGTGTGTTAGTGTGCGGGGATCGCTGGTCGGCACGGACCCAGTGGGCTGATGGGCCTGTTTCCGCGCTGTATCTCTAAAACTAAAAAACGTTTAAAAAACGGGAGACCAGCAGGCCTTGCCGGACGGAGATCGCCGAGTCTACGCTGGCTTGGATTGCCAACTTTCTCGCTCCCCAATAAGGCACTAAACGTCAAAATACGGGACAAATCCCCCACGGAAACTCGTTGAGCGACTGGGCCGTGGCTGGGTGAATGATGAGTTGGCCCCGGGTGCTGGACTGCACACAAAGCCCAGCCGGCCGGGCCAGCTGAGGAGTTTTGGCCCGGGGGCCGCGCGACGCCGCGAGCAAAGTCCGGCGCCCCGTCCAACTCATGACCCGATGATCGGCCGTGAGAAGGAGGGGTGGTGGTGGTGTCGGCGGTCAGCGAAGGTCTGAAGGTCGGACAGCTGGCCGGGCTGCCGACCGACCGACGGGGCCACGGGCGAGGCGCTGCTGCTGCTGCTGCACTCCATGGGCTGCACTACGTCGGGACGGGTGAGGCGGGGGCCAACGACCCGACAGCCCCCTCGACCGGAGTAGTAGCGGTCAAATACGGGACAAGGGCGGTCCCATACAGGACAAACCAATATAGCCCCAATATACGGGATGTCCCAGCTAATACGGGACAGTTGGCAACCCTGGCACTTGGCCGGCCAATGTACAGTAATGCCAGATCACCTGAAGTTTGAGTAGACGCCAGGAGAGGGCAGTGGTGGTGCAGGAAACAGCCACTGTGACGCTAGACACAGAAGTCGTTACTCGTGACATTCAGGCACTAATTGCCTTGTTAGTATTAAAGCAATTTATTCAAAGGTCAAGATTCTGAATCACAATTATTGCTTCATAAAATATCTTGTACACATTCCCAACACACACGCCCCGAGGTCTGAAGACCCAAAACGTCACCCATCCCTTCTCTCCAGAGATGCTGTCTGTCCCACTGAGTTACTCCAGCATTTTGCGTCTGTCTTCGGTTTAAACCAGCATCTGCAGTTCCTTCCTGCACATCCCAGAGTTAAACACAGGACTAGAGGGTGTGAGCTACAGGGAGAGGTTGAGCAGGCTGGGTCTCTATTCCATGGAGCGCAGGAGGATGAGGGGAGATCTTATAGAGATGTATAAAATCATGAGAGGAATAGATCGGGGAGATGCACAGAGTCTCTTGCCCGGAGGAAACCAAAGATCGCGGAGAAAGCCCCTCGCAGGGAGAACGTGCAAACTCTGTACAGGCTGCACCCGTAGTCAATAGACAATAGGTGCAGGAGGAGGCCATTCGGCCCTTCGAGCCAGCACCGTCATTCAATGTAATCATGGCTGATCATCCCCAATCAGTACCCCGTTCCTGCCTTCTCCCCATATCCCCTGACTCCGCTATCTTTAAGAGCCCTCTCTAGCTCCCTCTTGAAAGTATCCAGAGAACCGGCCTCCACCGCCCTCTGAGGCAGAGAATTCCACAGACTCACAACTCTCTGTGAGAAAAAGTGTTTCCTCATCTCCGTTCTAAATGGCCAACCCCTTATTCTTAAACTGTGGCCCCTGGTTCTGGACTCCCCCAACATCGGGAACATGTTTCCTGCCTCCAGCGTGTCCAAACTTTTAATAATCTTATATGTTTTAATAAGATATCCTCTCATCCTTCTAAACTCCAGAGTGTACAAGCCCAGCCGGTCCGTTCTCTCAGCATATGACAGTCCCGCCATCCCGGGAATTAACCTGGTGAACCTACGCTGCACCAGTCGGGATGGAACCCAGGTCCCTGGCGCTGTGAGGCAGCAGCTCTACCCGCTGCACCATCGTGTCACCCTAGAGGTAATGTCAGGACACTCAGGAGTGTCTTGTAGGTCAATTAAAATGGACAGCTCATTAAAATGGCAGCGCACAGAGACAGAGTGGTAGAGCGGGTATACGATCATCTGCCTTCAGTGGTTGGAACATTCAGCATAAATGTCACCAGTTCATGTAGCAACTGCATAAAACATTGGCCAGGCCACATCTGGAGTATCCTCGGTGTAAACTAGCATCTGCAGTTCCTTCCAATAGACAATAGGTGCAGGAGTAGACCATTCGGCCCTTCCAGCCTGCACTGAGTACAAGAGGCAGGACGTCACCCTGCAGCTTTATGGGGCTTGGGTCGGGTCACATTTGGAGTATCGCGTGCAGTTCTGGTCGCCCCCATTACAGGAAGCACGTGGGGGCGTTGGAGAGGGTGCAGAGGAGGTTTACCAGAACGATGCCGGGATTAGAGGGTTTCAGCTACAGGGGGAGGTTGGACAGACTTGCATTGTGTTCTCTGGAACGTCAGGAAACATGTTCCCAATGTTGGGGGAGTCCAGAACCAGGGGCCACAGTTTAAGAATAAGAGGTAAGCCATTTAGAACGGAGACGAGGAAACACTTTTTCTCACAGAGAGTTGTGAGTCTGTGGAATTCTCTGCCTCAGAGGGCGGTGGAGGCCGGTTCTCTAGATGCTTTAAAGAGAGAGCTAGAGAGGGCTCTTAAAGATAGTGGAGTCAGGGGATATGGGGAGAAGGCAGGAACGGGGTACTGATTGGGGATGATCAGCCATGATCACATTGAATGGCGGTGCTGGCTTGAAGGGCTGAATGGCCTCCTCCTGCACCTATTGTCTATTGTCTAAAGTAAACTAAATTAAACAAGAAGTCATTTGATGATTTGTTGTTGGATTCATGTTGTCACGAGTACAAGATACTGTGTAAAACCTTGTTTTGAATGAATGGACGATTCTCCTTCCTCTTCTTGCGTGTGGCATGTACAGCCTAAAGTTGTAGGTCAACTTGTTCCGTTTGATCTTGTTTGTGCCTGGCGGGTTGGTTGCATTACTCGAAACAGAGTGGACCACGTGAAGGTTGCAATCTCCCACCCCTAATGAATGATACGTTTATTGGCCAAGTATTCACATACAAGGAATTTGCCTTGGTGCTCCGCCCGCAAGTGACAACACGACGTACAGTGACAGTTAGGAATGACACATAAAACATTAACAATAATAAAACATTATTGATTAAACATGTGAATTAAATAAAAAAAGTCCAGAGTCGCCTTCCAGAGTGAAGTGATTCCTGGCCCTGTGTTATTGAGTCAAATCAAAGTGTACCTGAGTACATCAGGTAGATCAAAGGACAAAATAAATAGTGCAGGATAAAGTGCTCCAGAGAACATGCAGATAAAGAAAAGTGCAAGGACTAGGATGTGGGAGATTGGAAGATCAGAAATTCATCCTTAATATATCAGAGGCCACAGACTTTAGATATTGGAAAAACAACAGGGAAACAGGCCCTTCGGCCCTTCGGCCCATCGAGCCCGTGCCGACCAGCGATCCCCGCACACTAACACTACCCTACACACACTGGGGACAAGTTACATTTACACCGAGCCAATTAACCTACAAACATGATCATCTTTGGAGTGTGGAAGGAAACCGAGGATCTCGGAGAAAACCCACGCAGGTCACGGGGAGAACGTGCAAACTCCGTACAGACAGCACCAGAGACCCAGGGCAGGATAGAACCCAGCAGGTTTCTGGTGCTGTCAGGCAGAGGCTCTAATACTGGGGCACTGTGCTGCCCCTTAGGTTTAAGGTGAGGGGTAACGTTTGCACACATGGAACGAGCTGCCAGAGGAGGTAGTTGAGGCTGGTACAGAAATAACATTCAGAAGACCTTTGGACAGGTACGTGGATAGGAAAGGTTGGAAAGATATGGGGTTGTGAAAGGTGATTCACAGAGTGCTGGAGTCTGTGGAAACATGGATAGGTGACGCACAGAAGTAACTCAGCGGGTGATGTCACAGAGTGCTGGAGTAGCATCTGGAAATGACGTTTCACAGAGTGCTGGAGTAACTCAGCGTCAGGCAGCATCTGTGGAGAACATGGATAGTGACGTTTCACAGAGTGCTACTGTGGAGAACATGGATAGGTGACGTTTCAGGTTGAGACCTTCTTCAGAAACGTCACCTATCCATGTTAGCCCGACCCGCTGGGTTACTCCAGCATTTTGTGTCTTTCGTTGGTAAATCAGCATCTGCAGTTCCTTGTTTTTAAATGTTGGCAGGACAATGGGACTCGGTTAAATGGGGCATCTTGGTTGACATGGATCTTGGGCTGAAGGGCCTGTTTCCACGCTGTATCACCCAATGATCAGAGGGCAGTTAGAACTACTATCTACCTCAATGGAGACCATCGGACTATCTTTGATCAGACTTTGCTGGCTTTACCTTGCACTAAACGTTATTCCCTTTAAAGCCCTATCCCGGTACGAGTTCATTCCAAGAGCTCTCCCGAGTTAAAAAAAATCAAACTCGTGGTAAGCACGGAGAATGAACGTAGCGGGAACGTCGGAGCTCGGGGATGTGTCTTAGCGCTAACGACAGGTACTCGGGAAGACTCGCTAACGGCAGGTACTCGGGAAGACTCGCTAACGGCAGGTACTCGGGAAGACTCGCTAACGGCAGGTACTCGGGAAGACTCGCTAATGGCAGGTACTCGGGAAGACTCGCTAACGGCAGGTACTCGGGAAGACTCGCTAACGGCAGTACTCGGGAAGACTGGTGAAGATTTTCCAACATGATGAAAAATGTCCACGAGAGCCCCGAGTACCGACGAGCGGCCATTACCGTAAATCTCCGAGTTCGAATCAGGGCAAACTCGGGTGAATGAGCTCTTGGAATGAACTCGTACGGTGGGACAGGGGTTTAACCCTGTATCTGTACACTGTGGACGGCTCGATTGTAATCACATACTGGCTTTGCGCTGACCGGATAGCACGCGACAAAAAGCTGTACGGTGAACGCTGGAAGACTCTGTAACGTTTCAACACAGGGACTTGAGTTCTCTGGCAGCTGGGAATGTGGCTGCTCTGCTTTGGTCTTTCTGGGAAAGTCCGCACTGCTCGGTTCCCCGTTCAGGCGTAAACCCCGTCAATTGGTGAGCGATTCTGGATGAGCTGTCCAAGAAGCTGTCAGTAGGAAAAGGTTGGAAACCCATGGCTTGTTCATGGTCAATAACATCGCCTTCCCCCCAACTCTGTATAATCAGTAACTCAGTAACTAATGACTTAACTAGGAACAGACACACAGTGCTGGCAACCCAGGCAACATCCATCTCTGGAGAGAAGCGATGCGTGTGTATATAGGAGATTTGGCTTGGGCAGCTTACACCCCAGCGGTATGAACATTGAGTTATTAAGGGTTTGGACACGCTAGAGGCAGGAAACATGTTCCCGATGTTGGGGGAGTCCAAAACCAGGGACCACACAGTTTAAGGATAAGGGGTAAGCCACTTAGAACGGAGACAAAGAAACACTTTTTCACACAGAGAGTGGCGAGTCTGTGGAATTCTCTGCCTCAGAGGGTGGTGGAGGCCGGCTCTCTGGATACTTTCAAGAGAGAGCTAGATAGGGCTCTAGAAGATAGCGGAGTCAGGGGATATGGGGAGAAGGCAGGAACGGGGTACTGATTGTGGATGATCAGCCACGATCACATTGAATGGCGGTGCTGGCTCGAAGGGCCGAATGGCCTACTCCTGCACCTATTTTCTATGTTTCTATGTTTCACACCTTGCCCTTCCATATCTCTGTGTCTCTCTCAACTCTGACTCAGTCTGAAGAAGGGTCTTGACCTGGAACGTCACCCATTCCTTCTCTCCAGAGATGCTGCCTGTCCCGCTGAGTGACTCCAACTTTTTGTGTCTATCCTGGGTTTAAACCAGCATCTGCAGTTCCTTCCTACACAATAGACACAAACCTTTGTCTTTTCCCCCCGTATATTTTCTTTTTTAGTTACCTTCTGTTTTTCTTTAATAGCCTCCCAACCCTCAGGCTTCCCACTGCTGTGTAATACGCCTTCTCTTTTAGTTTTATACTGTCCTTGGCCTCCCTTGTCAGCCACGGTCGCCTCTTTCACCCCCTAGAATCTTTCTCCCTCTTTGGAATGAAAAGATCCTGCATCTTCTGGATGATTCCCAGAAATATCTACCATTGCTGTTCCACCATCATCCCTGCTAGGGTCCTGTTCCAGTCAACTTTGGCCAGCTCCTCCCTCATGCTCCTGCAGTCCCCTTTGTTCAGCCGCAACACTGACACATCTGATTTCCTCTCGGTTAACTAGGGGAACGAGACAACAGAGCAAACAGAGATAACATTTAAACAGGAGGACAGTCAGACTGGGGGAGGGGATGGAGAGAGAGGGAAAGCAAGGGCTATCTGTAGTTAGAGAAGTCAATGTTCACACCGCTGGGGTGTGACTACCCAAGCAAAATATGAGGTGCTGCTCCTCC
>CM069137.1:283516-308516 GCA_035221665.1 Okamejei kenojei
GGGCCTTTCACTATTCTCTACGTTTCAATGAGGTCCCCCCTCATCCTTCTAAACTCCAGCGAGTACAGGCCCAGTGCCGGCAAACGTTCATCATACGTTAACCCGCTCATTCCTGGGATCGTTCGTGTAAACCTCCTCTGGACCCTCTCCAGAGCCGGCACATCCTTCCTCAGATACGGGGCCCAAGTATCACAGCGAGGAACCACAGGCTGTGCACAGTGCGGTTTTATGGATGATGTTCTGGCTGCTGTTTCCCATGAAGGGTTCAAGTATTTACACTTCTCAGGGAACATCTGGCTGACTGAGGTTCAGCAGCTGGATTCACAACATCTGCTGGGGGGGTGGGGGGGAGTGGGGGGGGAGACGATGCCCGGTCAAGGAGAGAGAGGGGAGGATCATTAGTCGGGGGGGGGGGGGGGGGGGGCAGAGAGACCGGATACACACACGCAACAAAACACGCAACAACATGTGACAATAAACCAAACTAAATCCAAATAATCTGAACTGAACTAAACTTAAACCTATAGGTAGAGCAAAGGGGAAGATAACATATGATGAGCGTTTGTCGGCGCTGGGCCTGTACTCGCTGGAGTTTAGAAGGATGAAGGGGACCTCATTGAAACGTACAGAATAGTGAAAGGCCCGGATAGAGTGGATGTGGAGAGGATGTTCCCACTAGTGGGAGAGTCTAGGACCAGAGGGCACAGCCTCAGAATTAAAGGACGTTCCTTTAGGAAGGAGATGAGGAGGAATTTCTTTAGCCAGAGGGGGTGAATCTGTGGGATTCTTTGCCACAGACGGCTGTGGAGGCCACAAGTCAGTGGAGATATTTAAGGCAGAGATAGATAGATTGTTGATTAGTGCGGGTGTCAGGGGTTATGGGGAGAAGGCAGGAGAATGGGGTTAGGAGGGAGAGATAGATCAGCCGTGATTGAATGGCGGAGTAGACTAGATGGGCCGAATGGTCTAATTCTGGTCCTATCACTTATGAATACATAGTGCAGCCCAGTTTGTACACGCTGACCTGTGGCGAGGCAGCCAGCATCATCAGAGACCCACACCACCCTGGCCACGCTCTCAGCTCGCTGCGACCATCGGGACCATCAGGCTGTTGAACGCTGCCCAATACTGACCTCAGTCCAACCTCAGCATTGAACTTGTATTGATGTTTTTATGCCTTGGCATGTCGCGTTGTGGTCTGAACACTTACTGAAAATATATTGTGTTATGGATCATGATATATTTTTATTGTGTTATAGTATTAATGGGGCTGGTAAGTTCCCAGAAGTCTGTGGAGGCCACAAGTCAATAAATATATTTATAAAGGCGGAGATAGATAGATTCTGAATTAGTGCAGGTGTCAGGGGTTACAGGGAGAAGGCAGGAGAATGGGGTTAGGAGGGAGAGATAGTATTGTAACATAGAAACATAGAAAATAGGTGCCATTCGGCCCTTCGAGCCTGCACCGCCATTCAATATGATGATGGCTGATCATCCAACTCAGTATCCTGTACCTGCCTTCTCTCCATACCCCTGATCCCTTCAGCCACAAGGGCCACATCCAACTCCCTCTTAAATATAGCCAATGAACTGGCCTCAACTACCTTCTGTGGCAGAGAATTCCACAGATTCACCACTCTCTGTGTGAAAAATGTTTTCCTCATCTCGGTCCTAAAGGAATTCCCCCTTATCCTTAAACTGTGACCCCTTGTTCTGGACTTCCCCAACATCGGGAACAATCTTCCTGCATCTAGCCTGTCCAACCCCTTAAGAATTTTGTAAGTTTCTATAAGATCCCCCCTCAGTCTTCTAAATTCCAGCGAGTACAAGCCGATATGGGAGGTCTTCCAGGTGCGAGTACAAGCCGATGGGAGGTTGGGAGGTCTCACCTGTTCCCCTAACCAACGGAAGCGGGGGGCGGGGACGGTCAGCCAGGTGTGGGGGACAAGTGTGACGCTGGTGACGTAGGCGCACTGGTTCCCCGCCCCAGCTCCGACCGCACTCCTGGCTCCAGGACCCAGCTCCAGCCTCACTTGACTGCTCCCGTCCCCAGCGCCTGTCGCGCCCCCGCGACACACAGCCCACACTGCGGTGCTTCAGCTTTATTCTTGGCGGCTTGTTGATGGGTGGTTTGTGGACGGGCGGCTTCTGGGCCTGCTCACGGACTCAGCCCCGCCTCCGGGGCTTTATTCCCCAGCGGGTGCCGGAAGGGGCGTTACCCTCATGGTGACTGTCAGGCGAGAAGACCAATTTGCTGATCTCACGATTTTTTAAACCTTCATAAGTTTTGTGATCTTCCACGGATCGGAACAAACCTTGGTGCGCTTGGAGCAGAGGAGCACGGTGAGTAGGGTGGCGAGTAATCCTAGCGACATAGGGCAGCGCTTTGGCGCAAATTTAAAAACAACGCAGAACGGAAATGGTCAAGGTGAGAGTTTTAGTAATAGTATAAAAGTTGTCAAGCTGGAAAGGCTACAGAGAAGATCTACGAGGTACATGGATCGGACAGGTTTGGAGGGATATGGGCCAAACGTGGGCAGGTGGGAGTAGTACAGATAGAGCATGTTGGCCAGTGTGGGCAAGCTGGGCCGAAGGGCCTGTTTCCACGCTGTATCACTCTATGACTGCAGGTCAGCCATGATTGAATGGCGGAGTAGACTTGCTGTTTGCACTGGAGATAGACAATAGACAATAGACAATAGGTGCAGGAGGAGGCCATTCGGCCATTCGGCCCTTCGAGCCATTCAATGTGATCAAGGCTGATCATCCCCAATCAGTACCCCGTTCCTGCCTTCTCCCCATATCCCCTGACTCCGCTATCTTTAAGAGCCCTATCTAGCTCGCCCGTGAAAGCATCCAGAGAACCGGCCTCCACCGCCCTCTGAGGCAGAGAATTCCACAGACTCACAACTCTCTGTGAGAAAAAGTGTTTCCCTGTCTCCGTTCTAAATGGCCTACTCCTTATTCTTAAACTGTGGCCCCTGGTTCTGGACTCCCCCAACATCGGGAACATCTTTCCTGCCTCTAGTGTGTCCAAACCCTTAACAATCTTGTTAAAGTTTGGTATCTCTCCCTGAGCGGACCGTGTATCTCTGGAGCTGCCGACCCCCGCTCTCCCCCCCACCCCCTCCCCACCCACACCAGACGGGCCGGGTCTGGCCACCGGTCACTGTGCACGGACGGGGGTGACATCTGCGCAGCCGGTGACTCACCACCCAGCCCACTGCGCTTCTCCTAACCTTTTTTGGAGAGATCTCAATGGAGACAGTCTTGGAATGTTGGATTCCTGGCAACCAAGTGTCGGAATGTGAGACCTAGGATCCCGGCCAAACCCAGCTCCGGAGAACATTCCCTCCGCACTGTCACCATACCCCCCCCCCCCACTCCCTCACCGCCCCACGTTCTCCGCCCCACCACCCTCCCTCCACCCCTCGCCCTTCGCACCAACACTGCCCCACCCCCTCACCGCACCTTCACAACAGGTCACCCTCCAAGGTCAAGTCCGCTCTGGCCGGTGTGGGAGCTGCCAGGAGTGACCCTGGAGATCACAAGGTCATAAAGCTAATGGAATGTTGGCCTTCATAACAAGAGGATTTCAGTACAGGAGTAGAGAGGTTCTTCTGCAGTTGTATGGGGCTCTGGTGAGACCACATCTGGAGTATTGTGTACAGTTTTGGTCTCCTAATTTGAGGAAGGACATCCTTGTGATTGAGGCAGTGCAGCGTAGGTTCACGAGATTGATCCCGGGGATGGCGGGACTGTCATATGAGGAAAGATTGAAAAGACTAGGCTTGTATTCACTGGAGTTTAGAAGGATGAGGGGGGATCTTATAGAAACACATAAAATTATAAAAGAACTGGACAAGCTAGATGCAGGAAAAATTTTCCCAATGTTGGGTGAGTCCAGAACCAGGGGCCACAGTCTTAGAATAAAGGGGAGGTCATTTAAGACTGAGGTGAGAAAAAAAAATTCACCCAAAGAGTTGTGAACTTGTGGAATTCCCTGCCACAGAGGGCAGTGGAGGCCAAGTCACTGGATGGATTTAAGAGAGAGTTGGATAGAGCTCTAGGGGCTAGTGGAGTCAGGGGATATGGGGAGAAGGCAGGCACGGGTTATTGATAGCGGACGATCAGCCATGATCACAATGAATGGCGGTGCTGGCTCGAAGGGCCGAATGGCCTCCTCCTGCACCTATTTTCTATGTCTCCATGTTTTATCAGTCAATGAAAGTAAGCATGCAGGTACAGCAGGCAGTGAAGAAAATGAATGGCATGTTGGCCTTTATAACAAGAGGAGTTAAGTATAGGAGCAAAGAGGTCCTTCTGCAGTTGTACAGGGCCCTAGTGAGAGCACACCTGGAGTATTGTGTGCAGTTTTGGTCTCCAAATTTGAGGAAGGACATTCTTGCTATTGAGGGAGTGCAGCGTAGGTTTACAAGGTTAATTCCTGGGATGGCGGGACTGTCATGTGCTGAGAGAATGGAGCGGCTGGGCTTGTACACTCTGGAGTTTAGGATGAGAAGGGATCTTATTGAAACATATAAGATTGTTAAGGGCTTGGTCACGCTAGAGGCAGGAAACATGTTCCTGATGTTGGGGGAGTCCAGAACCAGGGGCTACAGTTTAAGAATAAGGGGTAAGCCATTTAGGACTGAGATGAGGAAACACTTTTTCACACAGAGAGTTGTGAGTCTGTGGAATTCTCGGCCTCTGGATACTTTCAAGAGAGAGCTAGATAGGCTCAAGATAGCAGAGTCAGGGGATATGGGGAGAAGGCAGGAACGGGGTACTGATTGGGGATGATCAGCCATGATCACATTGAATGGCGGTGCTGGCTCGAAGGGCCGAATGGCCTACTCCTGCACCTATTGTCTATTGTCTCCCCTTTCACTCCTAAGAGAATTCAAGAGAAGACTATTCGAGATAAGCCAGCATTTATTTCAAGAGGGCTTGTAATGCTGAGGCTCTATAAGGGCTGGTCAGGCTGCATTTGGAATATTGTGAGCAGTTTTGGGCCCCGTATCTGAGGAAGGGTGTGCCGGCTCTGGAGAGGGTCCAGAGGAGGTTTACACGAACGATCCCAGGAATGAGTGGGTTAACGTATGATGACCGTTTGTCGGTACTGGGCCTGTACTCGCTGGAGTTTAGAAGGATGAGGGGGGACCTCATTGAAACGTACAGAATAGTGAAAGGCCCGGATAGAGTGGATGTGGAGAGGATGTTTCCACTAGTGGGAGAGTCTAGGACCAGAGGGCACAGCCTCAGAATTAAAGGAGATGAGGAGGAATTTCTTTAGTGAGAGGGTGGTGAATCTGTGGGATTATTTGTCACGGACAGCTGTGGAGGCCACAAGTCAGTGGAGATGCGACACCTGTCCCTATACCTCCCCCTCTCGACTCTGTCTAAGGACCCCGTCAGTCCTTCCAGGTGAGGCAGAGGTTCACCTGCACCTCCTCCAACCTCATCTACTGTATTTGCTGCTCCAGTTGTCAACCTCTCTACATCGGCGAGACCAAGCGCAGGCGCGGCGATCGTTTCGCTGAACACCTCCGCTGAGTCCGCCTAAACCTACCTGATCTCCCGGTGGCCCAGCACTTCAACTCCCCCTCCCCATTCCCACATTAACCTGTCTGTCCTGGGCCCAGCTTCACCGATTGTAAACCCAATTCTTCTTCTTGCAAATGAAACATAATTAAACCAAAGGATTAGTTAGGTCTCAAGCCGGGCGTTGAGCCGCCAGGCTGTTGCCTCTGTTGGCGTCAATGTCTGCCAGGCCCTGACACAGCTCCATTTGGTGGGTGGTAGAGCGGGCACCCAGAGATGACATGGCTGGCTGTCTGTTGTTCTGCTCCACATTCACAGGCTGGGCTCTGGCGGAGGGAGCCCCCATCTCCACACGCTGGCATTGAAACGCCCAACTCCAGTACCAAGTCTGTTGAGCTTCACCCACGCTCCTCTGGGGAGCTCAGACCCTGGACAGCTTTTATCTGGTGAAGAGATGTAGCTGTGTAATGGAGATGAGGTTGCCTTCCTCTCCTGTGACCACTTGGTGGCTGTCCAGTGGTTAATTCCCGGGATGGCGGGACTGTCATATGCTGAGAGAATGGAGCGGCTGGGCTTGTACACTCTAGAGTTTAGAAGCATGAGAGGAGGATCTCATTGAAACATATAAGATTATTAAGGGTTTGGACACGCTAGAGGCAGGAAACATGTTCCCGATGTTGGGGGAGTCCAGAACCAGGGGCCTCAGTTTAAGAATAAGGAGTAAGCCATTTAGAACGGAGACGAGGAAACACCTTTGTGGTGAGTGGTGAGTCTGTGGAATTCTCTGCCTCGGAGGGCGGTGGAGGCAGGTTCTCTGATGCTTTCAAGAGAGAGATAAATAGGGCTCTTAAAGATAGCAGATATGGGGAGAAGGCAGGAACGGGGTACTGATTGGGGATGACCAGCCATGATCGCATTGAATGGCGGTGCTGGCTCGAAGGGCAGAATGGCCTCCTCCTGCACCTATTGTCCATTGTCTATTGTCTATTTTTGTCTCAGTTGGCTGGATGGATGCTAGGAGTTGTTTTCCATGTGGAGCAAAGGGGTGACGGGACTTCAGTTGGGGTGACCACTGCTCTCTGCTGATAGCCTGATGGAGGAGGTGACCTGGGTCCATGACACAACCAGATAGTGGCAGTGGCTGCCTGCCTTCGGATCCGTGCAGGCGGACTGCCCGCAAGTATGGACGTGAAGGGAATGGAGGGGTATGGTCTGAGTGCAGGTAGATGGGACTAGGGGAAAACAAATGGTCGGCACGGACTGGAAGGGCCGAGAGGGCCTGTTTCCGTGCTGTAATTGTTATATGGTTATATGGTTATAAGTATAGTCAAGTCAAGTCAACTCACTTTTATTTCCATAGTACATTTAAAAAACAACTCTCGTTGGCCAAAGTGCTTTACATTGGTGGAGGTACTAACGTTATACGACAGTGGTTCATAGATTAAGTACATACATAAATACATACATATCGCCCTCCCTCAGAAGGACGTCAAGAAAGGCTTGAGAGTGGAAAGATGAGTTTTAAGTCTCGACTTAAAGGAGTGGATGGAGGGGGCAGTTCTGACGGGAAGAGGGATGCTGTTCCACAGTCTAGGAGCTGCAGCCGCAAAGGCGCGGTCGGCCGCCCCTGAGCTCATGCCCAGACCGCGGGACGGTCAGTGACCCCGAGTCGGCCCATCTGAGGGACCTGGAGGTGGCGTGGTGGGGAAGCAGACTTGTGATGTGGGTGGGGGCAAGCCCGTTAAGGGCTTTGTAGATATAAAGGAGCTGCTCGACACTGTCAGCTCAAAGTGGATCCTTCACTAAAACGAGGCATTCGTCTTTCAAGAGGCGCTTTTACGAGGCAGATTATTGGCAACTAAAGTGAATCTCGGGGAACGTTAGATCCCGGCCACTCACATCCATCTTGTGGGATGTTGCCACTTTTATTCAGCTCCGCTGGTGTCTTGTCGGCTGAGGTTGACATCAGGTCACAAGTGATAGGAGCAGGACTAGGCCATTCGGCCCTTCAAGTCCACTCCGACATTCAATCACAGCCTCACAATTAAAGGACGTTCCTTTAGGAAGGAGATGAGGAGGAATTTCTTTAGCCAGAGGGCGGTGAATCTGTGGGATTCTTTGCCACAGACGGCTGTGGAGGCCACAAGTCAGTGGGTATATTTAAGGCAGAGATAGATAGATTGTTGATTAGTGCGGGTGTCAGGGGTTATGGGGAGAAGGCAGGAGATTGGTCTCAACCCGAAACGTCACCCATTCCTTCTCTCCAGAGACGCTGCCTGACCCGCAGAGTTACTCCAGCATTTTGTGTCTACCTTCGATTTAAATCAGCATCTGCAGTTCCTTCCCACACCTACTAAATACACTCCGATACAACCATGTTACAATCCCCATCCACAGTGCAATGGTGATGAGGGGTGAGAGTGGGGGTGAGTGGGTGTGGGGGTGGGGGGGGGGGCTGAGCAGGAGTGATGGGGTGGGGGGGTGAGGGGGGGAAGGGCGGGGGTGAGAGTGACGAGGGGGTGGGGGGTGAGAAAGGGGGGGGGGTGGGTGAGGGGGGGTTGGGTGTGGGGGTGAGAGAGGGGGGGGAGGGGTGACGGTGGGGTGGGGGTGAGGGGTGGGGTGAGGGGTGGAGGGGGGGGGGGATGGAGAGGGGGGTGGGTGGATTGAGAGAGGAGAGGGACTGGGGAGGGGGTGAGGGGGCGGGTGGTGAGGGGGGATGGTGGGTGAGGGGGTGCGGGTTTTATGGTGGATTGAGAAGAGGGGGGTGAGGGGAGACGGGGGATGTGGGGGGAATGAGGTGTGGAGTGGGGGGGGCGAGGTGAGGGTGGGGGGGGGGTGGGGGAGTGGGTGGGGGTGAGATGAGGGGCGGGATTGTTTGTTTTTTTGGGGTGCCTAGGTGGGGGGTGGGGTGGTGGGATTGAGAGAGGGTTGGTGGTTTTGCGGGGGGGTGGGGAATCTTTTTTTTTGATCCGGATGGGGTTCAGGCGGTTGTAGTCTGGTAGTGATGGAGCGAGTTGCATAGATTGATGTTAATTCTCTCGGGGGTGCTTTTGTGGTTGTTCTGTTTGTTTTTTCGGTGATTGAGTTTAGCGTTGTGTTTGGGTGAGGGGTGGCCCTTGTTGAACCCCACCCCACTCCCCCACACCCCCACTGCGAGCAGAGACTGAGAAAGTGCAGATTCCCCTCCCTACATTCCCGGCTTGTTTCTGTCGAAAGTACAGGCATAAATCCCAAGAGTTGGAACAGGATATATCCCCCACCCATTCCGTTCCCCTTGTCGCCTTGTTGGTCAGCTGCCAGTTACATGTTGTGGAGATTCCAGCAACCACAGATGACTATTACAACTCTAAGTACTTTGTGCTATAACACCAGGATAATTCCTCAACCAGGAAAACCCAAGCCAGACCCGGCCGTCACTGGTCAATGTCCCGTCTGGTGTGGGTGGGGGGTGGGGGGGCAGGAGAGAGTGGGGTTCGGCTGCTCCAGAGATACCTGGTCCGCTCTGGCAGAGATGCCACAGTTTATTTCCTGAGCAAACGTCAAGTCTACTCCGCCATTCAATCATGGCTGACCTACAGACTCACAGAATGGTCCAGTGTGGAAACAGGCCCTTCGGCCCAACTTGCCCACACTGGCCAACAGTGTCCAACAGTGCCCCAGCTACACTGGCCAACAGTGCCACAGCTACACTGGCCCCACCGGCCTGTGTTTGGTCCATATCACTCTAAACCTGTCCTAACCTGAAGAAAGGTCTCGACCCAAAACATCATCCATTCCTTCTCTCCAGAGATGCTGGTTGTCCCGCTGAGTTACTCCAGCTCTCTGTGTCTATCTTCTGTACTGTTCTATGTTCGATGGTTAGCATGGACATTGTGGGCCGAAGGGCCTTATCCAGTGCTGTACTGTTCTATGTTCGTCCAATCCCCACACCCTCCATGTCTACAGAGCAGGGCTAAGGTAGGGAGGGAGCAGTTCCTTGGTTCCAGCTGATGCACCTTCATGTGATAGGAGCAGAATTAGGCCATTCGGCCCATCGTCTACTCTGCCGTTCACTCATGGCTGATCAATCTGCCTTCTCCCCGTATCCCCCGACACCCGTACTAATCCGCCTGAAAGAATATCCATTGACACAGCCTCCACAGCTGACATTGGATCTGCTGGTTTGTCCCAGTAGATCAGACCCCTTGAAGACCACACCCACCCCAAGGACCATCCTCCGTGACTAACCATGCCCGTGACTAACTCCCTGGCTGCTGATACACGTGGATCTCCCGAGTGATGACACATACCTCTTGCCTGCATTCTGAGTAGACAATAGGCAATAGGTGCAGGAGGAGGCCATTCGGCCCTTTGAGCCAGCACCGCCATTCAATGTGATCATGGCTGATCATCCCCAATCAGTGCCCCGTTCCTGCCTTCTCCCCATATCCCCTGACTCCGCTATCTTTAACAGCCCTATCTAGCTCTCTCTTGAAAGTATCCAGAGAACCGGCCTCCACCGCCCTCTGGGCCAGAGAATTCCATAGATCACCACTCTCTGTGTGAAAAAGTGTTTCCTCGTCTCCGTTCTAAATGGCTTACCCTTTATTCTTAAACTGTGGCCTCTGGTTCTGGGCTCCCCCAACATCGGGAACATGTTTCCTGCCTCAGAGAAGTTGGGAGGTCACGTTTCAGTTGTATAAGATGTTGGTGAGACCGCATTGAGTTCAGTTCTGGGCACCATGTTATAGGAAAGATGTTGTCAAGCTGGAAAGGGTTCAGAGAAGATTGACGAGGATGTTGCCAGGACTAGAGGGTGTGAGCTACAGGGAGAAGTTGAGCAGGCTGGGTCTCTATTCCTCGGAGCGCAGGAGGATGAGGGGTGATCTTATAGAGGTGTATAAAATCATGAGAGGAATAGATCGGGTAGATGCACAGAGTCTCTTGCCCAGAGTAGGGGAATCGAGGACCAGAGGACATGGGTTCAAGGTGAAGGGGAAAAGATTTAATAGGAATCTGAGGGGTAACTTTTCACACAGAGGGTGGTGGGAGTATGGAACGAGCTGCCGGAGGTTGGACATGTACATGGATAGGACAGGTTTGGGGGGATATGGGCCAAGCGCAGTAGTGTAGCTGGGACATGTTGGCCGGTGTGGGCAAGTTGGGCGGAAGGGCCTGTTTCCACGCTGTCTCACTGTGACTTTATGTTTGTGAAGTTCCTCGGAGACCACTTTGATGTTCTTGGCCAGAGCAACATTTCCTACGGAAAACGAACAGCATTCCAAATGTAGGAGCAGAGGGTTAATGACGGGATGCACCAGCGCCAAGGACAAACAAATGTGCCAACTGGGAATTCATGTTCCAGGAGAGAGCTGGACTTCCAGCTGACGGCCGCACAATAATAGCAACAGGCTCAGCTAGATAAGTAATCAGACGTATCGATTCAGTGCTGCCACACAGCCAGGTTAATATATACTCAAAGGCAGACACAGAGTTGCTGGTGCAGCGGGAGATAACGCACAGAGTGCTAGTAACTGTCAGGCAGCAGAGGGGAACATGGATAGGTGACGTCACATAGCGGGGTCAGGCAGCATCAGCGGGATGTGGATAAGTAACGAGGTGCAGTAACCTCAGAGGCGGGTCAGGCAGCATCTGACGACTAACACAGCTGGAGCAATCCTCCAGCGTCAGGCGGGTCAGGCGACAATCTGACATCTGAGGGGAAACAGGCTCACAGAGTGCTGGGAGTAACTTCAGGTGTCAGCTTCCGATTACTTTCACAAGTGTGAGAACATCGAGTAGCAGCGGGGTCAGGCAGCAGCTGTGGTTGAACCGGAGATCACAAGAGTGCTGGAGTAACTCAGCTGTCACGGCAGCATCTGTGTAGTTAACATGAGAGGATAGGTACGGTTTTGGATCATGACCCTTCTTTTTCAGAACCTTTTGGGAAGGGAGTTGGTTTGCGTGAATCCCTGGCTGCGTCCATTAACTTAGGTTAGGGTTTCAGCAATTGCCCTCGATTTGGGGGGGGCGTGAGTGGTCATTTCGTGACCCTTGTTGGACAGGCCCCTTTAAAAATCATTGCCGGATCAGAGACTGGCACAGTGACTGCAAGCGGTAGAGCTGCTGCCTCACAGCGCCTAGAGACCACCCCGGGTCCATCCTGACTACGGGGCGCTGTCTGTACGGAGTTTGCAATACGTTCTCGCTCCCTTACCCTGCGTGGGTTTCCCCTCCCTGGGTGCTTTTCCGGTTTTCCTTCCACACTCCAGAAAGACGTGCAGGTTTGTAGGTTAATTGCTTGTTGTACAGAGGCTTGCAAAAGAATTCATACCACTTGACGTTTTCCACATTTTGTCCACGTTACAACCTCACAAACGTAAAAAATTGTATTTTATTGGGATTTTTATTGATAGACCACACACTAAGTGGTGCAGTAATTGTGAAGTGGAAAGAAATTGAAAACATGGTTTCCAAATTATTATTACAAAAAAAAAACTGAAAAGTGTGGCGTGCAAAATATTCAGCCCCCCTGAGTCAATACCTTTGTAAACCACCTTTAGGCTGCACTTACAGCTGCAAGTCTTTTGGGGTATTCTCTACCCAGCTTTGCAACATCTAGAGATTGAAATTTTTTCCCCATTCTTCTTTGCAAAATAGCTTCAAGCCCTCAGTCCCAGATTGGATGGAGAGCGTTCAGTGAAGCAACAATTTTCCAAGTCTTGGCCAGAGATTCTCAATTGAAATTTAGGTCTGGACTTTGACTGGGGGCCATTCTACACATAACCATATAACCATATAACCATATAAACAACTAATATGCTTTGATCTAAACCATTCCATTGTAAGCTCTGGCTGTAATGTTAGGGTTGATGTCCTGCTGGTAAGGTGAAAACCACTGCCCCAGTCCTCAAATCTTTTGCAGACTCTAAATCAGGTTTTCTTTCCTTCTTCCAAGATCTGCCCTGTTATGGCTCCATCCATCTTCACCCATCAACTCTGATCAGCTTCCCTGTCCCTGCTGAAGAAAAGCATCCCCACAGCATGAGGGCCACCCCACCATGTTTCACATTGGGGATGGTGTGTTCCGGTGATGTGCATTGTTTAATTTTCCGCCACATCATAAGCGTTTTGCATTTATGCCAAAAACTCCATTTTGATATCTCATCAAGACCAGAGCACCTTTTCCTCCCACATGTTTTGCTGTACCCCCACATGGATTGTGGCCAACTGCAAACGGGACTTCTTATGGCTTTGTTTCAACAATGGCCTTTCTTCTTTTCTTGCCATTCTTCCATAAAAGGCCGATTTGATGGAGTGCACGACTAATAGTTGTCCTGTGGACAGATTCTCCCACCTGGAGCTGTGGATCTCTGTGCAGCTCCCCCCAGAGTTACCATGGGCCTCTTGGCTGCTTCTCTGATCAAAGCTCTCCTTGCCCGGGCCTGTCAGTTTTTCAGGTGCACGGCCATGTCTTGGTAGATTTTGCAGTTGTGCCATACTCCTCTTTTCCATTTTCGGATGATGGATTGAACAGATGTGCATATACCGTGAATGATTTTCAAAGCCTTTGGGATTTTTTTTAACCTAACCCTGCTTTTAAAACTTCTTCTCCACAACTTTGATATCCCTGACCTGTCTGGTGTGTTCCTTGGGCTTCATGATGCTGTTTTTTCACTAATGTTCGCTAACAAACCTCTGCGGACATCGCACGAGGCCTTCAAGAACAACTGTATTTATACGCGACTGAATCACATAATTCTCAAACACCCCACCACCACCTCACGTGCGAAACAAATTTGCCCCCTCTATCCTCCCCCACCCCCAACCACGAATTACACACACGTGACTCTATTTACTAATTAGGTGACTTCTGAAGGCAATTGGTTGCACTGGATTTTATTTAGGGGTATCAGAGTAAAGGGGGCTGAATACTTTTGCACGCCACACTTTTCAGTTGTTTATTTGTAATAAAATTCGAAAACCATGTATCATGTTCCTTCCACTTCACAATTATGCCCCACTTTGTGTTGGTCTATCACATAAAATCCCAATGAAATACATTTACGTTTGTGGTTGTAACGTGACAAAATGTGGAAAAGTTCAAGGGGTATGAAAACTTTTGCAAGCCACTGTAAATGTAAATTGTCCCTAGGAGAGTTTTGTTTACTTTAGTTGAGTTTAGTTTAGAGATACAGCGGGTGAACAGGCCCTTCGGCCCATCGAGCCCGTGCCGACCAGCGATCCCCGCGCACTAACACTACCCTACACACACTGGGGACAAGTTACATTTACACCGAGCCAATTAACCTACAAACCTGCACGTCTTTGGAGTGTGGGAGGAAACCGGAGCACCCGGAGAAAACCCACGCAGGTCACGGGGAGAACGTGCAAACTCCGTACAGACAGCGCCCGTAGTCGGGATGGAACCCGGGTCTCTGGCGCTGTGAGGCAGCAGCTCCACCCGCTGCGCCACCCTGCCACCCTGCGTTAGTGTGCGGGGATCGCTGGTCGGCGCGGACTCGGTGGGCCGAAGGGCCTGTTTCCGCGCTGTAGACTAAACTAAAGGAGAGGAGATGTAGACGGGATGACGTTTGTTCCATGCAGATTCCTCAGCCTTGTTTACTCAGACCCAAAAGTTCTGTTACTAAGGGCGACACAAATTGAATGATTGGCTGACCTTTCTACGCCCGCACGGCAAACATCAGGAAGTAACTTGGCCCGCGTCAGTTTGCACGCGGCCCGTGCGGTGCATGTTTACACTGATGTTCATGTTTCAGTTGAAGTCTCAATCTCTCGTGAAATATCTGGTGCCTTAGCCACAAACATCGAGCCACAGAGAGACACAGCACGGAAACAGGCCCTTCGGCCCATCTTGCCCACACCGGCCAACATGTCCCATCTACACTAGTCCCACCTGCCCGCTTTGGCCCGGATCCCTCCAAACCTGTCCTATCCATGTACCTGTCTAACTGTTTCTTAAAATGTTGGGACAGTCCCAGCCTCAACTACCTCCTCCGGCAGCTCGTCCCATGCACCCACCACCCTCTGTGTGGAAAAGTTACCCCTCAGATTCCCATGTTTAAGAAGGAACTGCAGATGCTGTTACAATCAAAGTTAGTCAAAAATTCTGGAGAAACTCAGCGGGTGAGGCAGCATCGATGGAGCGAAGGAATGGGTGACGTTTCGGGTTGGGTCTGAAGAAGGGTCTCAACCCGAAATGTCACCTATCCCTTCGCTCCATAGATGCTGCCTGACCCACTGAGCTTCTCCAGCATTTTTTGTCTACCTCAGATTTGCATTAAATCTTTTCCCCTTCACTTTAAACCTATGTCCTCTGGTCCTCGATTCCCCTACTCTGGGCAAAATACACGAGCACAATCAGGTCACACAGAAGTACAACAGGTAGTGCAACCTGCAGGTAGATAAGGTGGCACTTTGGCCTTCATCAGTCAGAGTATTGAGTGTAGAGGTTGCGAGGTCACGTTGCAGTTGTATAAACGTCGGTGAGACCACATTGTGTTCAGTTCTGGGCACCGTGTTATGGGAAAGATGTCGTCGAGCTGGAAAGGGTTCAGAGAAGATTCACGGGGATGTTGCCAGGACTAGAGGGTGTGAGCTACAGGGAGAGGTTGAGCAGGCTGGGTCTCTATTCCTTGGAAGTCGCGCAGGAGGAAAAGGGTGGTCGATCTTATCGAGGTGTCTAAAATCATGAGAGGGAAAATATAAACAAAGAAACATAGAAATTAGGTTCAGGCAACAGGGGAGTAGGCCATTCAGCCCTTCGAGGCCTCGCACCGCCATTCAATATGAACATGGCTGATCATGCCAACTCAGTATCCCGTACCTGCCCTTTCTGCCATAACCCCTGATCCCCATAGCCACAAGGGCCACACATCCAACCAACTCACTCTTAAAATTATGCCCATGAAACTGGCCTCACACTACCCTCTGTTGCAGAGAATTCCAGAGACTCACCCTCATCACCACCTGCTCTGTGTGAAAAAAGTCTTCTCAAAATTCTCGGTCTTTAAAGGAATTTTCCCCTTTCCTTCCTTTCCTTCCCTTCCCTTCCCCCCCTTATTATCCTAAGCTGTGAACCCTCCCATGTCCTGGACTTCTCCCCCAACATCGTGAACAATCTCTTCCCTTCATCTCTTTCTAATCTATCTTATGCATCTAAAGCCTATTAATTATCCCAAACCCCGAAAACCCCTTATAAGTAAGAGAAGTTTGTAAAGTAAGATATATCGGTTAGAATAAGCAACCGGCATGACCCGCACAGAGTCTCTTGCCGCCCCGAGTAGGGAAATCGAGTACAAGAGGTCTAGTTGGGCTAGTTGGCCGAAGTTGCCTGTAACCAAGACGTACACACTCCACACTTTGACTATAGAGAAGAAACAAAATGGCAGTGTGAAGCAAATCTAATATTACGGGGTTACAGTTACACAATGGAGAACATGCAGATTAAAAAGTGCATAGGTCCATAATGGAGGTAGAATTGGAATGATCAGGAGGACTAACAATCCTAGTAAGTCATAGTCACATCAGATAATGACTACTCTGATACTCGGACGTAAATACAATATCCGGTCTCGGTCCAACTCCCAGTCCCAATAGGGAGAGCAAAGGGTAAGATACAGTGAGCAAGAATCTCAGCATTGAGCGCATACAGTTCCAGTGTCCGCAATGGGGAAGCGTGAATCGTACAGTACCCCCCAGCTTATGGAAGGCCTTCAGAGAAGCCTGAATAACAGAGGGGGAAAGCTGTTTCCTGAGGTCTGGTGGTGATCGCTTTCAGCTCTGATAAACCTTCTGCCCCGGACGGGATCTGGGGAGAAGAAGAATGACCGGGTGGGACAGTGGACACAACGACTTTGAATCATTTGGGGGTGTTTTTCCCTGAGGCAGCGTGAGAAGTGTGGATGGAGTCCGATTTTTTGGTGGGGGGTAGGTGTGGGTGGTTGTGGGGACGGGGCCACATCTACACTGTTTGGACTCGGTGGGGAGTGTGGTGTGTGTGGGACTGGGTCTCGGTGGGCCACATCTACAGTGTTGGGGATGGTTGCGTGTGTGGGAACTCTATTGGGACTGTTTGGGGCCCACATCTCTACGTGGTGGGGGAGTGTGGTGTGTGTGGGACTGGGCCACATCTACATTGGTGGGGGATGTGGTCTGTGTGGGACTGGGTCACTAGCTACAGTGGTGGGGAGTGTGGTGTGGTGTGGGACGTGGGTCACATCTACAGAGGTGGGGAGTGTGCGTGTGTGGGACTGGGCACATCTACATGGGGTAGTGTGGTGTGTGTGGGACTGGCGCCACATCTACAGTGGTGGGGGAGTTTTCTGTGTGGGACAGGGTCACATCTACAGGTGGTGTGGTGTGGGGATGTGGTGTGTGAGGTACTGGGATCACATCTACAACTCTCTGCGTTTTTCTTGCGCTCATTTTCCCCGCTTAGGGTCGTCACGGTGACGAACGGGTGAGCTGCTGTCCTCACAGCGCCAGAGACCCGGGTCCAATCCCGGACTAACGGGCGCTGTCTGTAACAGAGTTTTGCACCGTTCTCCCCGTGCCCTGCTTGGGTTTTCCTCCTCCTCCGTGTGCTTCCGTATACCGTCCCACACTCCAGAGAACGTGGCAGCGTTTGTAGGTTCATGGCTCGTTAAATGTAACTTGTCCCCAGATTGTGTGTAGGTAGTGTTAGTGTGTCGGGGGTTCGCGTTGTGTGGCCGATCACGACGGGCTCGTTGGGCCGAAAAAAAAAGGTCCTGTTTTTCCCCCTCCTTCCCCCGCGCAGTATCACTTCTGCTGGCTACTCTGCCGCCTAACAATTTGATGTTCGTGCATTTGGGTAGCGAAGCTCTACACATAGCAAGCCGTCCTGCAACTTCTGCAAACGCAAATGCGTCAGATGCATTTGCCAACTGCCACGGATTATAGTTGCACTGTGGGACCAAAAAAAAAACACACGAGTTCGTATTTGGGAATGGAAGCGCATGTACCCCGTGAAAAGCGGAGCCCGCTGGTGGGTTTGGGTGTGAGCCAAATTTCCTCTAGCCTGCAACGGCCAAAGTTACATCATCACCCTCGCAGCGCAGACGCTCCTGCAACTCGACACACGCAGTGCGTTGGTGGTTGCACCTTCCATCTGCGGTGACCATGCAGCATGCAAACGGCTGCTCCTGAACCGCTACTGTCAGGCGTAAAGTAGTGATTTTTCCCTTTTCCATTAGTAAACTTGTTTGGCTATGGCATTTTTGCAAAAAAGACGAAGAAATTTTGCAGAGAGAGTTCCCACTGGCCCAGCGCCATCTCTTAATTGAAGCGAGCAGGGTGGAACTGCTGATGCTGGCTTACACCGACAACACAGCTAAGGCTCTATAGGGGCTTGGATTAACTCAGTCGGGGGGTCAAAGCAGGCATCTGTGGGGAACATTGGTATAGGTGACGTTTCACAGAGTGCTGAGTAACCAAGACAGACTCGACGGTTCAGGCAAAGCCTCTTTGTGGGGGAACATGGAAAGGGTGAGACGTTTTAACAAACATAGGTTTGCAGGAGTAACTCAGAGCCAGAGGCGGTCAAGCAACATCTGTGGGGAACATGGATAGGTGACGTTTCACAGAGTGCTGGAGTAACTCAGCGGGTCAGGCAGCATCTGTGGGGAACATGGATAGGTGACGTTTCACAAGAGTGCTGGAGTAACTCAGCGGTCAGGCAACATCTGTGGGAAACAATGGATGGTGACGTTTTCACAGAGGCTGGAGTAACTCAGCGGGTCAAAGCAGCATTGTGGGGAACATGGATAGGTGACGTTTCACACAGATGCTGGAGTAACTCACGGTCAGTGCAGCATCTGTGGGGAACACTGATAAGGTGACTTTCCCTCCCATCCCCTTTCCATTCTTCCCCCTTCTCACACTTAAAAACCTATGTCCTCTGTTTCTCCAGAGTTGCCTTTTCACTGGAAAAGAGACACTCCTGTGCATCATGATCCGATCTATTTCCTCTCACGAATCTTATCCAACCCCTCACATCCTTCTGATCTTTTCCTTTCTGTCTCTGCGCTCCACTGGTTCTTAAGACTCACGCTGAGTTAACCTCCAGAGCACTCTGTGAAACGTCACCTATCCAATGATCCCCACAGATGCAGCCCTGACCAGCTGAGTACTCCAGCACTCTAGAAACGTCACCTATCCACGTTCCTTCCATCCCCACAGATGCTGCCTGACCGCCGCTGCGTTACTCCATCACTCTGTTAAACGTCAACTATCCTATCCACTACCTCTCCACAGATGCTGCCTTGACCCGCTGATTAACTCCAGCACTCTGTGAAACGTCACTATCCATGTTCTCCCCACAGATGCCTACGCCTGACCCGCTGAGTTACTCATTACCAGCACTCTGTGAAACGTCACCAATTCCATGAGTTTCCTCCAAAGATGCTGCCTGACCCGCTGAGTTACTCCAGCACTCTGTGAAACGTCACCATCCATGTTCCCCACAGATCGCCTGACCCGCTGAGTTACACCAGCACGTCGTTGAAAAACGGCACCATATCCATGTTCCCCACAGAAGCTAAGCCTATGCCTGACCGCTGGTTTACTACGACTCCAGCACACTGGGAAAAACTCACCAATTCCCGTTGTTCCCCACAGAATGCTATGCTGCCCTGAACCCCTGCGGTTACTACTACTCCAGCACACTGTGTCTGTCTCAATTCAGGGTCCGTGTCTTCTTTCTTGGCGCAGCAGACGTCCGCACCTCCGCCAAAGGAGCCAAGCTTCAGCGGTTTGTATACTATTTATAAATATCAAAAAAAAAGCTTTCCCAGCTCCGCACAAGCCTAAAAGTCTCAGAGTAAAGGCAAGAGTCTGTGTCCACCACTACCTTCTTGTAATGGGAAACTGACTGGCCAGAAAAGCTTCTGTGCAAGAATTCAAGAGGCAGCGAGAGAGAACCAGGCTGAAACAAAACTGCTTAACTGTAACGGGTCCACGCCCTGTCTCTGGGGACTGCGTTACTTTTAGCAATAGTGCAGAGGAGGTGCCATTCAGCCCTTCGGCCATTCAATGTGATCACGGCTTCTGATATCATCCCCAATCAGTACCCGTCCTGCCTTCTCCCCACCTCCCCTGGACTCAGCTATCTTTAAGAGCCCACTTATCTAGCTCTCTCTGAAAGCATCCAGAGAACTGGCCTCCACGCCCTTCTGAGGCAGAGAATATCCAACAGACTCACCAACTAGTGTGAGAAAAAGTGTTTCTTCATCTCCATTCTAAATGCTTACCTTAACCCCTTATTCTTAAACTGTGGGCCCTGGTTCTGGACTCCCCCAACATCGGGAACATGCCAAACATATGGTCCGCAACACAGCGATACCTTCCGGCCCATGAGCAAGTGCCGGCCAGCGATCCCTCGCACGCTACACTATCTACCACACCACTGGGGAACAATTTACAATTTTTACTGAAACAAATTAACCTTACAAACCTGACATCTTTGGAGTTGTGGGGTGAGGGAAACCCTGAGACCGGAGAAAACCCACGCAGGTCACGGGGAGAGAACGTGCATACTCCGTACAAGACGTGCCCGTGAGTGGGATGGAACCCGGGTCTCTGGCGCTAGAGGCAGCAGCTCCACCCGCTGCGTCCCCGTGCTGCCCCATAATCCAGTGCTCCTCACCCTGAATATAGAAACAAGGAACAGCAGACGCTGGTTTTGTACAGATTCAAGGTGAAGGGAGAAAGATTTAATGGTAATGTGAGAGGTAACCTTTCCACACAGAGGGTGGTGGGTGTATGGAACGAGCTGCCGGAGGAGGTAGTTGAGGCTGGGACTATCCCATCATTTAAGAAACAGTTAGAAAGGTTTGGAGGGATATGGGCCAAACGCGGGCAGGTGAGACTAGTGAAGATGGGGCAATGTGGCCGGTGTGGGCAAGTTGGGCCGAAGGGCCTGTTTCCACTCTGTATCGCTCTGTGGCTCTGTGATTCTCATATTTATCTAATCGTGACAGTGTCCTGGTCAACATCTTGTCGCAGCCAGCAAACGGCAGGGCAGCTGTGTTTACTGTCGGGAGGTTGAACAGAATAGTGATGTTAGACTTCAGTTATATAAGGCTTCAGAGTTAGCCCAGGTGGAGTGTGTGTGCAGTGGATCTCTCCCTATTTAAGGAAGGGTGTTCTAATGTTGGGTGTGTTTTGGGGAACAGTTTCTTGGAAGGTTTAACACGACCAATCTCAGGAATGGGATTGTTGCCTTTTGTCGCAGGTCCACGGGCGACGGAGAACGTTGCAAACTCCATACAGACAGCAGCCTATGTCAGGATGGAACCGGGCCTCTGGCGCTGTACGGAGTTTGCACGTTCTCCCCGTGACCTGCGTGGGTTTTCTCCGGGTGCCTCCGGTTCCTCCCACACTCCAAAGACGTTGCGGTATTTGTAGGTTATTGTCTTGGTGTAATATAAATTGTCCCCCGTGTGGTGTAGGGTAGTTGTTAGTGTCGAGGATCGATGGTCGGCACGGAATCAAGTGGGCCGAAGCGCCTGTTTCCGCGCTGTATTCAACACTGAACTAAAAGTAATCTAAATAAACCTTATTTACTCTGTCTCACAGAAATGAAAAGGCTTGGAGATAAGGCAGTAATTGCCCAGGACGTGTTGAATAGCCCCTCCCCCCTCCACTTTCTCATTGATTTTCTCAACTCTATAAGATCCACCCCTCATCCTCCTGCGCTCATGGAATAGAGACCCAGCCTGCTCAACCTATCCCTGTAAGCTCAGGGTAGAGAAAGATTGTACGAGGATGTCGTGCGGGACTAGAGGCTGATGAGCTACAGGGAGAGGTTGAGCAGGCTGGGGTCTCTATTCCATGGAGCGCTTAGGAGGATGAGGGGAGCTCTTATAGAGGTGTATAAATCATGAGAGGAATAGATCGGGTAACGCACAGAGTTCTTGCCCAGAGTAGGGGAATCCGGAGGACCAGAGGACACTGGGTTCAAGGTGAAGGTGGGAGGGAAAGATTTATTTATATGGAATCTGGGGGTAACTGTTTTTCACACAGAGGGGTGGTGGGTGTGTATGGACACGAGCTGCCAGAGGAGGTGTTGAGGCTGGACTATTCCCAAGTTTAAGAAGCAGTTCTAGACAGGTACATGGATAGGACAGGTTTGGGGAGGGATATGGTCCAAACGCGGACAGGTGGGACTGGTGTATGTAGATGGTGGCATGTGGGCTGGTTGTGTGGGCGGTTTGGGCCGAAGGGGGCCTGTTTCCGTGCTGTATCACCCTGTGACTTCTACGGATCAGCCGTTATTAAGTCCCTGGAACCCTCGTCGTGCATTGCCCCCCCTCACCTAAAACCTATGTCCTCTGGTTATGGAAGATTTGGCTGAAAGAATGCGGAGAATTCCCTGCAGGAGAATCACTCCGTTGGGATTTAATTGCAACGGAAGAATGTAAATAAAATGAGCAAAGGGTGGATCTGAACCAAGGCCCACAGAACCGTGAAGCCACACAATACCCAAAGTGACAGCGTTGTGTTCACTTACGGCCAACCTGCTGGAGTTTAGTTCAGAGATACAGCCAGGATACAGGCCCTTTGGCCCACCGGGTCCCTGCCGGCTCCTCCCGTTGGGGGGATCCAGAACCAGGGGCCACAGATTAAGATGGCAGGGGAGGTCATTTAGAACGGAGACGAGGAAACACTTTTTCACACATTCTCCCTGTTGAATGGGGGAGTAGATATGATGGGCCGAATGGCCTAATTCTGCTGCTATTCTGTTGATGCCTTGATTGTAACCATGTATAAAGCAGGTGCTGCTGTAACGGGCACATCTCTCGAGCCATGCTCGTTAGAACCAATGAAAACACGTGCAGGAGGAGGCCATTCGGCCCTTCGAGCCAGCACCGCCATTCACTGTGATCATGGCTGATCATCCCCAATCAGTACCCCGTTCCTGCCTTCTCCCGATATCCCCGGATTCCGTTGGCCCTCAGAGCTAAATTTGCCTGTATCTTCCGAGAGAGATCTGTCTGCCTCTCCCTTCCCCTCGCATCCTTTGCTTTCTCCATACCCATATATAGTCCTGTGCTGATGTGGTGCTCACTGCCAGCATGTTGTTCAGTCTGGCTGCACTGTGCTGGGAGAGTGTCAGCAGAGCGGCTGTGGGCAGCATGCAGGCAGGCTGGTCTCCATGACGGCTGTATGTGTGGAGGTAAGATCCCCCAAACCCCGTCCCACCCCCCCCCCCCCCCGCTGTTTCACTTTACTGATGTACAGTGAAAAGCTTTTTATTTCCATTGCTCACCAGTCAGCGCAAAGACTGTGTGGGAAGGAACTGCAGATGCTGCTTTACACCGGAGGCAGACGGACTCAGCAGGACAGGCGGCATCTCTGGAGAGAAAAACGGGTGACGTTTCGGGTCGAGACCCTTCTTCAGTTGGTTTGTGTCTCAGCCCGAAACGTCACCTTTTCCTTCGCTCCATAGATACTGCCTCACCCGCTGAGTTTCTCCGGCATTTTTGTCCACCTTCTGCTTTATACGTGATTACAATCCAGCCGGCCACAGTGTACAGATGCAGGATAAACGTTTAGTGCAAGGTACTGTCCAGTAAAGTCCGGTCAAGGATAGTCCGAGGGTCTCCAATGAGGTAGATGGGAGGTCAGGACCGCTCTCTAGTTGGTGAGAGGACGGTTCAGTTGCCTGATAACAGCCGGGAAGAAACTGTCCCTGAATCTGGAGGTGTGCGTTCGTTTCCACACTTCTGTACCTCTTGCCCGATGGGAGAGGGGAGAAGAGGGAGTGACCGGGGGGGGTGAGACTGGTCCTTGATGATGCTGCTGGCCTTGCCGAGGCAGCGTGAGGTGTAGATGGAGGCGATGGAAGGGAGGTTGGTTTGTGTGTGTGATGGTCTGGGCTGCGTCCACAATTCTCTGCGATTTCTTGCTGGTCTTGGATGGAGCTTTTCCCAAACCGTGCTGTGATGCTTCCCGTTAAAATGCTCTCTGTGGTGCATCTGCAGAAGTTGTCATCAAAGTATTATTGGAGATTTGTGAGATGCTGCCTGACCCGCTGAGTTACTCCAGCACTCTGTGAAACGTCACCTATCCATGTTCTCCACAGATGCTGCCTGACCCGCTGAGTTACTCCAGCACTCTGTGAAACGTCACCTATCCATGTTCTCCACAGATGCTGCCGGACCCGCTGAGTTACTCCAGCACTCTGTGTCTATCTTTGATGATCTTTGATGCTATCTTTGAAAAGCCTTGTTTTGCATGCTGCCGAGCAGATAATATTATCATATTATATAATACTAGACAATAAAATGCAGTTAAATCAAACTGAAGTACAACAGTTCATAATCACGTATTGTCTTTCCGCTGGGGTCCACAAAAGGCTGGAGAAACTCAGCGGGTGCGGCAGCATCTAAGGAGCGAAGGAGATAGGCGACGTTTCGGGTCGAGACCCTTTCCGCTGACTGGTTAACTGGTGACTCAAGCTTTTCACTGTACCTCGGTACACGGGACAATGAACTGAACTGAAGTAAACTGATTGTGGATGATCAGCCATGATCATATTTTCTATGGTGGACACCAAATGCTGGAGTAACTCAGCGGGACAGGCAACACGTATAAAGCGAATACAAGCTGACCCCTTATTCTTAAATTGTGACCCGAGCAGGCTGCCCAATTGAAACATAAAGTGCTGTTAGCTTCAGTGTTTGTGCTGAAGGGCCTGTTTCCACGGTGCATGAATCAGTGACCGGGGAGGTTGATGATGTTGGCCGCTTTCCCAAATTAATCACTGCTCGACATCTTATTTCCCAGCATCAGTTTGCTGATGAATGGAATGTTGTTCTCGCGGAAGTCGATGATCGGGCAGGAACTAATGGGCGACCTGTTAGCTGATTGTGCTGAGATTTTCACCAACACAGCAAATTGTAAATAAGGTTACACACAAGGCTGGAGAAAGTCAGCGGGTGCAGCAGCATCTAAGGAGCGAAGGAGATAGGCGACGTTTCGGGTCGAGACCCTTCTTCAGACTGGTCAGGGATCAGGGAAACAAGAGATATAGACGGTGATGTGGAGAGATAAAGAACAATGAATGAAAGATATGCAAAAAAGTATCGATGATAAAGGGAACAAGCCATTGTAAGCTGTTTGTGGTGTGAAAATGAGAAGCTGGTGCGACTAGGGTGGGGGAGGGAGATAGAGAGAGAGGGAATGCCAGGGCCCGAGGGCTGAGGGAGAGGTGGGAAGGGAGGAGACAGCAAGGCTGTTAACAGAATTGAGAAAATTTCTCAATGTTCAAGGACCAGAGGATGCAGACTCCCCAAGGTGCTGTTCCTCCAACTTGAGGTGCTGTTCCTCCAACTTGCGGTGTTGCTCACTCTGGCCGTGGAGGAGGCCCAGGACCGAGAGGTCGGATGTGGAATGGGAGGGGGAGTTGAAGTGCTGAGCCACCGGGAGGTCG
>CM069137.1:313516-316111 GCA_035221665.1 Okamejei kenojei
GAATAACGTTTAGTGCACGGTAAAGCCAGCAAAGTCCGGTCAAGGATAGTCCGAGGGTCTCCAATGAGGTGGATGGGAGGTCAGGACCGCTCTCTAGTTGGTGAGAGGACGGTTCAGTTGCCTGATAACAGCCGGGAAGAAACTGTCCCTGAATCTGGAGGTGTGCGTTCGTTTTCACACTTCTGTACCTCTTGCCCGATGGGAGAGGGGAGAGACGGGACTGACCGGTGGGGGGGGGTTTGAGGACTAGGTTCCTTGATGTGCTTGCTGGCCTTGCCGTTGGGAGGTGAGGTGTAGTGGAGGCGATGGAAGGGAGGTTGGTTTTGTGTGTGTGACGGTCTGGGGCTGCGTCCAGATCTCTGTGCTGTCTATGCCCCTGGGTATAGACCTTGTATTTTAACCAAGAACTTAGTTTGAACCAATTACTCAAATAAAAATATGTACAATGGCAGGCTTGGCACGCAGTAGAGTTGCTGCATCGCCAGCACCAGAGGACCCGTGTTCAATCCTGAACCCATTTTATAGAAACCACTTAACCTTACAAACTCACTGTAGTCTAGAGATACAGCGCACAACAGTCCTTCGGCCCACCCTAGTCCCATTGGGCCGGCCAGCCAGCGATCCCCGCACACTAACACTACCCTACACACACTGGGGACACTTTACATTTCACGGGGAGAACGTGCAAACTCCATACAGACAGCACCCGTGGTCAGGACGGAACCCAGGTCTGTGGCGCTGTGAGGCAGCAGCTCCACCCGCTGCGCCGCCGTGCGGCCCCCATGGCAGGCCGGGATTAATCAGAGCAGTTTCCGGTTGACTTCCTCTCATTGCAAGGCAATTAAAAATGCAGTCACCAAATTCCTGGCTTGGGGAAGATTCCAGAATGGGACATCAGAGTAAATGTTATTTTCACTTATGGAGATGTTGACAAACAACTCGAGGGCTAGAGGATGATTAGTTTAGTTTTAGTTTAGAGTACAGACGGATACAGGCCTTCGGCCCATCGAGCCCGTGCCGAACAGCAGATCCCCGCACACTAACACTACCCTCACACACATGGGGGGACAAAGTTACATTTACACCGAGCCAATTAACCTACAAACCTGCACGTCTCTGGAGTGTGGGAGGAAACTGGAGCACCCGGAGAAAACCCACGCAGGTCACGGGGAGAACGTGCAAACTCCGTACAGACAGCGCCCGGTAGTCTGTAGGGATGGAAACGGAAGCGTTTCCCAGAGACCAGGATTGATCCCGATGACGGGCGCTGTCTGTTCGGGCTGTTTATACATCTCTATAACATTGTGGAAAACAAGCAGTAGGAACGAAGCTGTGGGCAAGGTAGTCAGTGTAGTTTATTGTACCGTGTGTTCCAGTACTGTGAGTAGCTTCTGTTGCGTGCTAAACCAGTCAGCGGAAGACATTACGTGATTACAATTCCAGCCGGCCACAGTGTTACAGATTACAGGATAAAGGAATAACGTTTAGTGCACGGTTAAAGCCTGGCAAGTCCGGTCAAGGATTGTTACGAGGGTCTCCAATGTGTAGATGGGAGGTCAGGACCGCTTCTCTAGTTGGTTTGTGAGAGGGCACGTTCAGTTGCTGTGATAACAGGCGGGAAGAACTGTCCCCTGAATCTGGAGGTGTGTGTACGTTTTCACACTTCTGTACTCCTGCCGATGGGAGAGGGGAGAAGAGGGAGGGCAGATAGTGCGGTGAGAGAAATGTAATAACAGCAGCGCTACATTCATTCAAAGCCAGATTCTTTGCAAACCGTCACACCCCGCTGCACTCGCTTGCTCCCACGCCAGCAGACATGCAGACATCACTGGAAATGCAGCCACGCTTTTTCCAAATTGCAGTTTTAACATTGATAAGCAGCCTGGATTAGAGTGGAGTGTGAGAGGATGTCTCCACAATTGGGGTGAGTCTCAGGACAGACGGGGCAATACTACGCTGAGGCTATTAAGGCTATTCAGGCCGCTATACGGCATATTGTGAGCAGTTTCTGGCCCCGTATTGAGGAAGGATGTGCGGCTCTCTGGAGAGTGTACAGAGGAGGTTTTCACGAACGATCCTGGAATGACGTGGGTTTAACGTAGGATGAGGTTTGTCGGCGCTGGGCCTGCGCTGTACTCGTGGAGTTAGAAGGATGAGTGTGGGTACTCATTGAAACGTACAGAATAGTGAAAGGGCCCGGATAGAGTGGATGTGGAGAGGATGTTTCCACTAGTGGGGAGAGTCTAGGGACGAGGCACAGCCTCAGAATTATAAGGACGTTCCTTTAGGAAGGAGGATGAGGAGGAATTTCTTTAGTCAGAGGGCGGTGAAACTGTGGGATTCTTTGCCACAGACGGCCTGTGGAAAGGCGACAAGGGTCATGTGGTTATATTTAAGGCAGAGATCGATAGATTGTTGATATGTGCGGCGGGTGTCAGGGGTTATGGGGGAGAAGGCAGGAGAATGGGTGTTAGAAGGAGAGATGACCAGCCATGATTGATGGCGGGGTAGGCTTGATGGGGGCCGAATGGGTTAATTCCTGACTTTGAATTACCCTTTACACACACTGGGGACAATTTACATTTCACCGAGTCA
>CM069137.1:316611-337041 GCA_035221665.1 Okamejei kenojei
CCATCACTTTGGTCGTGTTTTGTATAGATAGCAGGACTACGATTTGCCTTCTTGTCCTGCAGTGTATTTATTACAAGTCGATTTAAAATGGGTAGTAACAGTAAAATGCGTTATTCGTGGGCCAAGCAGAAAAACGCCAGGGGGCACTATTCCGCAAACTAGTTTAAAGAGTTAACATGCAGGAAACAGGCCCTTCGTGCCACCGAGCCCGTGCCGACCACAGCGAAATCCCCGCACACTAACACTACCTACACCACACTGGGGACAAGTTTCATTTACACGAGCCACATTAACCTTACAAAACCTGTGTCGGAAAGAAACTGCTAGATGCTGTGTTCGTCTAAAATCCAAAGATAGAACACAAAAAATCTTGGAGTAACTCAGCGGTGTCAGGCCTACTCAGAAATCTGTGGAGAACATGGATAGGTGACGTTATCACAGCTCGCGGCTGGAGTAATCAGCGGATGTGTGGTCAGGGCCGGGCATCTGTGGAGAAAACAGGGTTAGGTGTCGTTTCACAGAGTGATGGGTTACTCAGCGTGGTCAGGCAAGCATTCTGTGGAGAACATGGATAGGTGACGTGTCACAGAGGTGCTGGAGTAACTCAGCGGGTCAGGGCAGCATCTGTGGAGAGAAGGAAATGCGGTGACGTTCGGGTTGAGGACCCTTCGTTCAGACATCTCTCGACCCTTGACTCTGGCCAATTGACATGAGTCTGTAGAAGGCTCTCTCGATCGTCCGAATGACGTCACCATTCCTTCTCTCCATAGACGCTACATGCCTAACCGCATGAGTTCCTCACGAGGCATTGTTTGGCTATTCCTTAGCTTGCTTTCACGCATCTGCAGGCTTCTCCTTCTCTATACATCTGCTCCAGATTCAGGGCTAGTTTCCTCCACGGTGTTATCAGGCAACTGAACCACCTATATCACTTCCTGGAGAGCGGTCCTGAAAACTACTATCTACCTCGTCGGAGATGCTTTGGACCTGTCTTTGGATGGAACATCACCGTGTCACCTAACGTTTATTCCCTTTATACTGGTATGCTGCTACCACTATGATGGCAGGTCTGGATTGTAATCACGTATTAATTTGTCTTCCGCTGGACCTGGTTAGCACGCATACAGAAGCTCTTCACTGATTAACTCGGTACACGGCAAATAAACTGAACTGAAAACTTATCGCAGCTTCAGTTGCGTGACTCTATCCCTACGTCAGCGAAATGACAATACGTGATTACATCCAGCCGGCCACAGTGTACAGAAACAGGATAAAGGAATACCGTTTAGTGCACGTTAAAGCCAGCAAAGTCCGGTCAAGTAGTCGCGAGGGTCTTCAATGGAGGAGATGGCGGAGGTCAGGACCGCTCTCTATTGGTAGAGACGGTTCAGTTGCCTATACCAGCCGGAAGAAACTGTGTCCTGAATCTGGAGGGTGCGTTCGTTTTCCACACGTTCTGTAACATACCTCTTGCCCGATGGAGAGGGAGAAGAAGGGACTGACCGGGTTTGAGACTGTCCTTGATGATCTGCTGGTCCTAGCCGAGGAGCGTGAGGTGTAAGATGGAGGCATGGAAGGAGGTGGTTTGTGTGTGTGACGTCTGGGATGCGTCCAGATCTCTGTGCATCTAAGCCCTGGTATAACCTTGTATTTAACCAAGAACAAATATAATCAATTACTCACAAAAAAAATATGTACAAGGCAGGCTTGCACCGCAGTAGAGTTTGCTGCTCGCAACACCAAGACCCGTGTTCAATCCTGACAACCAATTAAAGAAACCACTAACCTACAAACCTCACCTGTAGTCTAGAGATACAGCGCACAAACTGGCCCTTCGCCCACCCAGAGTTCCTGCCAGGCCAAGCATCCCGCACACTAACCAACCCTACATCACACTGGGGACACTTTACATTTCACGGGAGAAACGACAACTCCCTACAGACAGCACCGAGTACGTGGTCCAGGAACTGCACCCAGGTCTGTGGCGCTGTGAGGCAGCAGCCCACCCTTATCCCGCTGCGCCGCCGAGCGCCCCCCATCCAGGCCGGATTAATCAGAGCGTTCCGGTTTAACATTCCTCTCATTGCAAGGGCAATTAAAATGCAGTCAGCCAAATTCATGGCTTGGGGAAGATTCCAGAATGGACATCTAGAGAAAATGTTATTTTCCCTTATGGAGATGATGTCAAACAACTCGGGGCTAGAGGGATGAATTTAGTTAGTTTAGTTAGAGATACAGCACGGAAACACAGGCCCTTCGGCCCATCGACCCGTGCAGACGCAGCGATCCCCGCACACTAACTCTACCCTACACACACTGGGACAAGTACATTTACCACCGAGCCAATTAACCTACAAACCTGCACGTCTCGGAGTGTGGCGGAAACTGGAGCACTCCCGGAGAAAACCCACGCAGGTCACGGGGTAGAACGTGCAAACTCCCGTACAGACAGCGCCCCTTATCGGATGGAAACGGCGTCCCCAGAGAACCATGATTTGATCCCGATTACGGCGCTGTCGTACCGGAGATTATACAATCCTATAACATCTGTGGGAACACAGCAGTGGGAACGAAGTCGGGGCAAGTAGTCAGTGTAGTTTATTGTCACCGTGTACCGAGGAAACAGTGAAAGAGCTTCTGTTGCGTGCTAACCAGTCCAGCGGAAAGACATACGTATTACAATCCAGCCGGCCAACAGTGATACAGATACAGGATAAAGGACTAACGGTTTTAGTGCACTGTAAAGCCAGCAAAGTCCGTCAAGATTAGTCCGAGGGTCCTCCAATGAGGTAGATGGGAGGTCAGGACGCTCTCAAGTTTGGTGAGAGGACGGTTCAGGGTTGCCTGATAACAGCCGGAAGAAACGTCCCTGAATCTGGAGGTGTGATGTTCGTTTTCACCTTCTGTACCTCTTGCCCGATGGGAGAGGGGAGAAAGGAGTGGGGAAGATATGGCGGGAGAAATGTAATAACAGCCAGCGCTACAATCCTTCAAAGCCATTTTTCTGCAACCCTCCTCCCGCATGCACTCGCTGCAACCCACGCCAAGAGACATGCAGCACATTCACAGGAAATGGTCAGCCAAGCTTTCAAATTGCAGTTTTAACACATGAAGCAGCCCTGGATAGAGTGATGTGGAGAGGATGTCTCCACAATTTGGGTGAGCTAGACCAAGGGCACTACTCCGCTGAGGCTCTATAAGGGCTGGTCAGGCCGCATTTGGAATATTGTGAGCAGTTCTGGGCCCCGTATCTGAGGAAGGATGTGCCGGCTCTGGAGAGGGTCCAGAGGAGGTTTACACGAACGATCCCAGGAATGAGTGGGTTAACGTATGATGAGCGTTTGTCGGCGCTGGGCCTGCACTAGAAGCTAGATAGAGCGCTTAGATAGTGGATAGTCAGGGGATATGTGGTAAGAAGGCAGGAACGGGGTGATTGGGGATGTTCAAGCGTGTGATCATTTGAATGGCGGTGCTGACTCGAAGGGCTCCGAAATGGGCACATCCTCCTGCACCTATAGTCTATTGTACTTGCTGGAATTTAGAGAATGATGGGGGGGGGGGGGGGGGGGGTCCTCATTGAAACGGACAGAACAGTGAAAGGCCCGGGGATAGAGTGGATGTGGAGAGGATGTTTCCACTAGTGGGAGAGTCTAGGACCAGAGGGCACAGCCTCAGAATTAAAGGACGTTCCTTTAGGAAGGAGATGAGGAGGAATTTCTTTAGCCAGAGGGGGGTGAATCTGTGGGATTCTTTGCCACAGACGGCTGTGGAGGCCACAAGTCAGTGGATATATTTAAGGCAGAGATAGATAGATTGTTGATTATTGCGGGTGTCAGGGGTTATGGGGAGAAGGCAGGAGAATGGGGTTAGGAGGGAGAGATAGACCAGCCGTGATTGAATGGCGGGGTAGACTGGATGGGCCGATGGGTTAATTCCTGACTTTGAGTTCACCCTACACACACTGGGGACAAGTTACATTTACACCGAGTCAATTAACCTACAAACCTGCACGTCTTTGGAGTGTGGGAGGAAACCGGAGCACCCGGAGAAAACCCACGCAGGTCACGGGGAGAACGTGCAAACTCCGTACAGACAGCGCCCGTAGTCGGGATGGAACCCGGGTCTCTGGCGCTGTGAGGCAGCAGCTCCACCCGCTGCGTCACCGCGCCGCCCTAAAATGTGAACGGGCGATCGTGGTCAGTGTGAACTCGGTGGGCCAAAGGGCCTGTTTCCATGCAGTGTCTCTAAAGTAGTCTGAACTATTCTGAGCAGCAAGCTGCCGAGCCAATTGACTTCGCAAACAAATCAAATACAAATCGAGGTCAAAAATATGTGGCAAACATTGACATAACACGTCGGCATGCGCCCAGTACCTAGAGAAACAATGTTCTGTGTGTCTCACCATTTATGGTCTGACCACAGCTTGTCAGGGCGAGTGGGTTGCAAAAGAAAGGTTATTTTTGTTTGTTAATTGTGAAATATTTTGGCCGTGCAATCAGTATTTAGGAGAAGCAGTTTTGTGAGCGAGAATGTTTCAGAAGGAACTGCAGATGCTGGAAAAATCAAAGGTAGACAAAAATGCTGGAGAAGCTCAGCGGGTGAGGCAGCATCTATGGAGCGAAGGAGTAGGCGACGTTTTGGGTCGAGACCCTTCTTCAGACTGATGTGGGGAGGGGGGGGGCAGGAAGAAGAAAGGAAGAGGCGGAGACAGTGGGCTGTGGGAGAGCTGGGAAGGGGAGGGGAAGGAGGGAGAAAGCAGGGACTACCTGAAATTGGAGAAGTCAATGTTCATACCGCTGGGGTGTAAACTGCCCAAGGGAAATATGAGGTGCTGCGGTGGGACTCACTCTGGCCATGGAGGAGGCCCAGGACAGAAAGGTCGGATTGGGAATGGGAGGGGGAGTTGAAGTGCTGAGCCACCGGGAGATCAGGTTGGTTATTGCGGACCGAGCGGGAGGTGTTGGGCAGAGACTTTACACTTCAGATTTTAGAGATCCAGCACGGAAACAGGCCCTTCGGCCCATCGAGTCCGTGCCGACCAGCGATCCCCGCACACTAACACTACCCTACACACACTGGGGACAAGTTACATTTACACCGAGCCAATTAACCTACAAACCTGCACGTCTTTGGAGTGTGCTCCGGTTTCCTCCCACACTGCGGGATCGCTGGTCAGCACGGGCTCGGTGGGCCGAAGGGCCTGTTTCCGTGCTGTATCTCTAAACTAAACTAAACTGGACTATTACAACACCAGTTAAGAGACATTTAGACATGGATAGGACAGGTTTGGAGGGATATGGACCTAACGCGGGCAGGTGGGACTAGTGTAGCTGGGACATGTTGGCCGGTGTGGGCAGGGTGGGCTGAAGGGCCTGTTTCCGTGCTGTATCACTGTGTTACTCGGTGCTGTTGATGTCGGGGTTGTGTAGGGTGATGGAGGACACGTGGACTCATCGCTCCGTGGCTGACGCTCCCTGCGCTCAGCCAATGTTGGGTCAACGTGTCTGGTGGCCCCTTCACCTTTGATCTCTCTTCCCTTACAGGTCACGACCCCGTGTACGTCTCCGGTGAACTATGACCTGGTAAGTTGGCCTTTGCACCTTGTTTTGTTTAGTCTGGAAGATACAGCGCGGAAACAGGCCCTTCGGCCCTTCGAGTCCGTGCCGACCAGCGATCCCCGCACACTAACACTATCCTACACACACTGGGGACAATTTATAGTTACACCAAAGCCAATTAACCTACAAACCTGAGCCCCCTTATTAATCAACAATCTATCTATCTCTGCCTTCAACATATCCACTGACTTGTGGCCTCCACAGCCGTCCGTGGCAATGAATCCCACAGATTCACCCCCCTCTGGCTAAAGAAATTCCTCCTCATCTCCTTCCCAAAGGAACGGCCTTTAATTCTGAGGCGGAGCCCTCTGGTCCTGGTTCCAGAGATGGAATGGGTGACGTTTCGGTTTGAGACCCTTCTTCAGACTCAGCCCGTTGGCAGACAGATGTCAATAGTGCGGGTGTCAGGGGTTATGGGGAGAAGGCAGGAGAATGGGGTTAGGAGGGAGAGATAGACCAGCCATGATTGAATGGCGGTGTAGACTAGATGGGCCTAATGGCCTAATTCTGCTCCGATCAGCCATGATCACATTGAATGGCGGTGCTGGCTCGAAGGGCCGAATGGCCTCCTCCTGCACCTATTTCCTATGTTTCTATGTTTCTATGTTTCTATCCTTTATGAGCATGAAGTCTTGGAGGGGATTATTTATTTTTGAAGCAGTGTTATTATTTTTGAATCGGATACAGCGAGGTGAGACTTTTCACACGTTGCTCTGTCAGCCCCTGCACACGCTGGTGTCGACTGACCAGTAAAAGTCAAATGCAGATTGTTTGGCCAGCACCTCATATTTCACTTGGGCATTTTACAAACCTGCGCTATGAACATTGATTTCTCTAACTTCAAGTAACCCCTGCATTCCCTCTCTCTCCATTCCTCTCCTACGAACTATCCGACCACAACCAGATAGCATTGACGAAGGAGAGCCTCGACCCGTAATGTGGCCCAGTCCTCCTCTCCAGAGGTGCAGCCTGTCCCGCTGAGTTACTCCAGCTTTTTGTGTCAATCCAGAGAGCGGTCCTGACCTCCCATCTACCTCATTGGAGACCCTCGGACTATCCTTGACCGGACTTTGCTGGCTTTACCGTGCACTAAACGTTATTCCCTTTATCCTGTATCTGTACACTGTGGCCGGCTGGATTGTAATCACGTATTGTCTTTCCGCTGACTGGTTAGCACGCAACAGAAGCTCTTCACTGTACCTCGGTACACGGGACAATAAACTACACTCAACTTGCCGCTGGCCAGGCCACATTTGGAGTAACGTGAGCAGTTTTTGGCCACATTATGCTGGCTTTGGAGGTTTACAAGAATGATCCCAGGAATGAGTTGGTTAACATATGATGAGCGTTAGTCATAGAGTCATAGAATGATACAGCACGGAAACAGGCCCTTCGGCCCAACTTGCCCACACTGGCCAACGTGCCCCATCTACACTATTCCCACCTGCCCGCGTTTGGCCCATATCCCTCCAAACCTGTCCTATCCATGTACCTGTCCAACTGTTTCTTAAATGTTGGGATAGTCCCAGCCTCAACTACCTCCTCTGGCAGCTCGTTCCGTATGAAAGGTCTGCACAGAGTGGATGTAGAGAGGATGTTTCTACATGTTTCTGTGGGAAACAAGTTAGACAGGTACATGTATAGGATAGGTATGGAGGGATATGGGCCAAACACGGGCAGGTGGGACATGTTAGACAATAGACAATAGACAATAGGTGCAGGAGGAGGCCATTCGGCCCTTCGAGCCAGCACCGCCATTCAATGTGATCACGGCTGATCATCCCCAATCAGTACCCCGTTCCTGCCTTCTCCCCATATCCCCTGACTCCGCTATCTTTAAGAGCCCTCTCTAGCTCTCTCTTGAAAGCATCCAGAGAACCGGCCTCCACCTGAGGCAGAGAATTCCACAGACTCACAACTCTCTGTGTGAAAAAGTGTTTCCTCGTCTCCGTTCTAAATGGCTTACTCCTTATTGTTAAACTGTGGCCCCTGGTTCTGGACTCCCCCAACATGGGAACATGTTTCCTGCCTCCAGCGTGTCCATGTTGGCCAGGGTAGGCAAGTGGGGCAGAAGGGCCTGTTTCCACGCTGCATCACAGTGTGACTGTGACTCTAAACTGCGACTGTTTATTCAGGGTCAGGGTAACTATCCGGAGTCAGGGCTTATTAAGTAGTGAGCGGGCAGTCTCTTTGTGTACAATTCTAAGGAATGAAGTTTATCGTTTGTGATCTAGATTCTGCCAAACCGCTCTTGTGGGAAACAAGCAGCAAGGGATGATAATCTGCTGTGTGGCCGTGTTTGTAGTGCGGAGGTGATTAGCCCTGATTAGCCTCTGTGTCGAGCCTGGTGTGAGCTGCAGGCCAGCGGGAAGCTGTTTCTGCCTCAGGACTTTCCCGGCGAGAGGGAAGATAACTAGGAACTGCAGGCGTTGGTTTACCCAGGAAAAAGTGTAGATACACGGCGGCACAGCGGGTGGAGCTGCTGCCTCACAGCGCCAGACACCCGGGTTCCATCCTGACTACGGATGCTGTCTGTGTGGAGTTTGCACGTTCTCCCCCTGGCCCGCGTGGGTTTTCTCCCCTCACCCACACACGAGCGGTCACCTACAACGGACAATATACCGAATAGTGACCGGCCCGGATAGAGTGGATGTGGAGAGGATGTTTCCACTAGTGGGAGAGTCTAGGACCAGAGGGCACAGCCTCAGAATTAAAGGACGTTCCTTTAGGAAGGAGATGAGGAGGAATTTCTTTAGCCAGAGGGGGGTGAATCTGTGGGATTCTTTGCCACAGACGGCTGTGGAGGCCACAAGTCAGTGGATATATTTAAGGCAGAGATAGATAGATTGTTGATTAGTGCGGGTGTCAGGGGTTATGGGGAGAAGGCAGGAGAATGGGGTTAGGAGGGAGAGATAGACCAGCCGTGATTGAATGGCGGGGTAGGCTTGATGGGCCGAATGGCCTAATTCTGCTCCTATCACTTATGAACATGTATGGGTGGGGGGGGAATGGAAACTGGAGAAAACCCACGCAGGTCATGGGGAGAACGTGCAAACTCCGTACAGACAGCACCCGTAGTCAGGATGGAACCCGGGTCTCTGGCGCTGTGAGGCAGCAGCTCCACCCGCTGTGATTCACTTACGCCTAATGACGCATCCTGTGCTTCTGCCGTGGCAACGGTTAATTATAATAACATCGTGCTAGATTTCCAAAGGTCGATTCCAATCCCAGCTCGAGCACAGACCTCCCATTAAACCTCTGCTGTGACTGCCATCACGCAAACTTTCCAATCTATTACCCAGAATCAAGATTCCACTCATAATATTTTATCATCTTCATCTTTCTTGAACCTTTTCCACCTTCTTAGAGTTGCAGACTCACAGAGTGATACAGTGTGGAAACAGGCCCTTCAGCCCAACTTGCCCACACCGGCCAGCATGCCCCATCTACACTAGTCCCACCTGCCCGCGTTTGGCCAATATCCCTCCAAACCTGTCCTATCAATGCACCTGTCTAACTGAAGAGAGACACAAAATGCTGGAGTAACTCAGCGGGTCAGGCAGCATCTGTGGGGAACATGGATAGGTGACGTTTCACAGAGTGCTGGAGTAACTCAGCGGGTCAGGCAGCATCTGTGGAGAGAAGGAATGGCCGATGTTTACTGAAGACTGAAGCAGGGTCTCCCATCCCTTCTCCCCAGAGAAGCTGCCTGACCCGCTGAGTTACTCCAGCATTTTGTGTTTATCTTCGATTTAAACCAGCATCTGCAGTTCTTTCTTACACACTAATTGTCTAACTGTTTCTTAAACATTGGGATAGTCACTGCCTCGACTACCTCCTCTAGCAGCTCGTGAAGAATGTGGGGAATCCGCTGTGGGGGATGTTAATGTGAACTTTTATGTAGATGCGTGTCTTGTAGCTTTTATTTTTAGTACAGCTGTATGGTCATTCGAATTTCACTGTACCTTAATTGGTACACGTGACAATAAACTGGCCTTGAGACCTCGTTCCATACACCCACCACCCTCTGTGTGGAAAGGTTACCCCTCAGATTCCTATTCAATCTTTTCCCCTTCACCTTGAACCCATGTCCTCTGGTCCTCGATTCCCCTACTCTGGGCAAGAGACTCTGTGCATCTACCCGATCTATTCCTCTCATGATTTTATACACCTCTATAAGATCTCCCCTCATCCTCCTGCGCTCCATGGAATAGAGACCCAGCCTGCTCAACCTCTCCCTGTAGCTCACACCCTCTAGTCCTGGTCTTGTAGACTTTGTCACCAGGTCTCTCTGTGGCCACTGGACCAGATCAGTATCAGTTCAGTTCATTGTCCCGTGTACCGAGGTACAGTGAAAAGCTTTTGTTGCGTGCTAACCAGTCAGCGGAAAGACAATACATGTTTATACACAACACAATACTCCAGGTATAGTCTCACTTGGGTTCTGTACAACTGCAGAAGGACCTCTTTGCTCCTATACTCAACTCCTCTTGTAATACAGGCCAACATGCCATTGGCTTTCTTCACTGCCTGCTGTACCTGCATGCTTACTTTCATAGACTGATGTACAAGGACCCCCAGATCCCGTTGTACCTCCCCTTTTCCCAACTTGACACCATTTAGATAGAAATCTGCCTTCCTGTTTTTGCCACCAAAGTGGATAACCTCACATTTATCCGTATTAAACTGCACTCTAGGGGGGCAATTTACAGAGGGCCAATTAACCTACAAACCCTTCTGAAGAAGGGTCTCATCCAGAAACGTTGCCTATTCCTTCGCTCCATAGATGCTTGTATTCACTAGGCTTGTATTCACTATTGATTGTAATCGTGCATTGTCTTTCCGCTGACTGGTTAGCACGCAACAAAAGCTTTTCACTGCATCTCGGTACAACCGGAACAACATACTGAACACTGAGATGAACTCCTCACACACCAGTGCTTTACCTCCTCTTCTGTCTATGAGAAGCAAGCTTCAGACTCGGGAGGTTGAGTCATTGTCCAGTGGGTCAGCCCGGCCCCTTCCCGGCACCCACAACATCTTGGAAACAGCAGTCCAGGAACTCGGAATCCATCATCGTCCAAAGGCCCATGCTGTCACGTAGCACTGCAAATCTGGTCACTTCTGGGAGTCGCCCAGCTCTCTCCCGCACACTGACTGAGTGAGGAAACGGACTGTTCCTGTACACTCTGGGACGGAAAGCACCCCACCCAGCCAGCACTAACTCACTCCAGAGTTTTAACAAAGAACTGCAGATGCTGGAAAAATCGACGGTAGACAAAAAAGCTGGAGAAACTCAGCGGGTCAGGCAGCATAGAAACATAGGTGCAGGAGGAGGCCATTCGGCCCTTCGAGCCAGCACCACCATTCATTGTGATCATGGCTGATCGTCCCATATCAATAACCCGTGCCTGCCTTCTCCCCATATCCCTTGACCCACCAGCCCTAGAGCTCTTATCAACTCTCCTCTAAATCCATCCAGTGAACTTGGCCTCCACTGCCCTCTTGCAGGAATTCCACAAATACCACGAACTCTCCAGTCTGGCTGAAAAATTTTTTCTCACCCTCAGTCTTTAAATGGCCCTGTCCACCCTTTATTCTAGGACTTGTTGGCCCTGGTTCGGGACTCGCCAACACTGGGGAACATTTTTTCCTGCATCTACTTTTCCAGTCCTTCCCTTTTATATATTGTATATGTTTATAGTAAGATGGCCCCCCTCATCCTTCTATACATCAAACTTCCAGTGAAATAGCACGCCTGGACTTTTCAATCTTTCCTCATATGACATCACCCAGCCAGTACGTTGACACAGCGGGTGGAGCTGCTGCCTCACAGCGCCAGAGACACAGGTTCGATCCTGACTACGGGCGCTGTCTGTACGGAGTTTGCACGTTCTTCCTGTGACCTGCGTGGGTTTTCTCCAGATGCTCAGGTTTCCTCCCACACTCCAAAGGCTTGTAGGTTAATTGGCTTGGTGTAAATGTTGGAGAGAGGACAGATCAGTTGACTGATAACAGCCGGGCAGAAACTCTCCCTGAATCTGGGGATGGCTGGTCGGCACGGACTCGGTGGGCCGAAGGGCCTGTTTCCACGCTGTATCTCCAAACCAAACTAAACTAAACTAAGCAGCCAGGCTCGTTAGCAACCATTGCCCTGCTTCTGAGTCATCAGGTGGACCACCGCCTGTCTCCCAGCTGCAGCGCCAGATGTTTGTGCATCTGGAGACACACATCTGGCATGGACAACCTGGCACAGTGCCAGATGTGGGCAGGAAGTGGTGCCACAACCCCACCCAGAAGATGTTGGCGACCTGGATTCACAAGGATGTTGCTGGACCCGAGAGTCTGAGCTACAGGGAGAGCTTGGGGCAGGCTAGGACCTTATTCACGTTCTCACTGTGACTGCGTGGGTTGTCTCCTGGTACTTCGGTTTCCTACCACTCTCCAGACATGCAGGTTTGTAGGTTAATTGGCTTTGCTAAAAAATTGTAAATTGTCCCTAGTGTGTGTAGGATAGTGTTAGTGTGCGGGGATCGCTGGTCGACGTGGACTCGGTGGGCCGAAGGGCCTGTTTCCGTTCTGTATCTCCAAACTAAATTAAGCAGGGATATTGCCCGGAATTGAGGGCCTGAGTTACAAGGAGAGGTTGAGCAGGCTGGGTCCTCTATTCCATGGAGCGCAGGAGGATGAGGGGAGATCTTATAGAGGTGTATAAAATCATGAGAGGAATAGATCGGGTAGATGCACAGAGTCTCTTGCCCAGAGTAGGGGAATCGAGGACCAGAGGACATGGGTTCAAGGTGAAGGGGAAAGATTTAATATGAAGTCTGAGGGTAACTTTTTCACACACTAGAGGGTGGTGTGTATGGAACGAGCTGCCGGAGGAGGTAGTTGAGGCTGGGACTATCCAAAAACGTTAAGAAACAGTTAGACAGGTAACATGGATAGGACAGGTTTGGAGGGATAGGACCAAACACAGGCAAGGTGGACTAGTTAGTATGGGCAGTTGGTTGGCAAGTGGCAAGTTGGGCTGAAGGGCCTGTTTCCGTGCTGTATCACTCTTTACTAATGGTTTCAACCTGTATTTCTTTGCTTCTGCCTCACGGCGTAACATGAACTGATCTTACCCAACAGCACGCCAGTGTCACCACCCAGCCCACCAGGTAGCAGCAGTGTGTGCCTCTGTTCAAACCACAATGGTGGGCAATTGTCAATGTTCAATGCATCAATGGGCCAATGTCATGAGCTAATGGGGTCAATGGTCAATGGCCAAATGGTCAATGGCCAAAGGTCAATGTTCAAAATGCCCCCCCCCCCTTCAATGGCCAATGGTCCAATGGGTTAATGGGTCAATGGTTCAATAGGTCAAATGGGTTAATGGTCAATGGTTCAATGTCAATGGTTTCAATGGCCAATGGTCAATGGTTCATTGTCAATGTTCAATGGTCAAAATGGTTTCAAGGCATGGATCCAATGGTCCAATGGTCAATGGTTTCAATGGCCAATTGTTTAATGGTCAATGGTTCAATTGGCCAAATGGTCAATGGTTCAATGGTCAATGGTTTCAATGGCAATGGCCAATTGTCAATGGTCAATGTTTCAATGGCCAATGGTTCAATGGTCAATGGCCAATGGTACAAAGGTTACAATGGCCAATGTCAATGTCAATGGTCAATTGTATTCATTGGCCAATGGCTTAAATTGGTCAATGTTTCATGGCCAAATGGTCAATGGTTTCAATTGTCAATGGGTTCAATGGTCCCCAATGGCCAAAGGTTCAATGGTTCAATGTCAATGGTTCAATGGCCAATGTCAGTGGTTTTCAATGGCCAATGTCAATGGTTCAATGGCCAATGGTCATGGTTTCAATGGTCAATGGTTCAATGTTCAATGTTCAATGGCAATGGTTCAATGGTTCAATGGAAAATGGTCCAATGTTTCAATGGCCAATGTCAATGGCTAATGGGTCAATGTCAATAGTCAATGGTTCAATGTCAATGCAATGGTTCAATGGTCAATAGGGCCTAATGGGTCCATGGTTATTGTGCCAATGTCATTTGGGTCAATGATCAATGGCTAATGGTCAATGGTCAATGTGTCATTGGGTCAATGGTTGAATGGTCATGTCATTGGGTCAAATGTTTCAATGGTCAATGGCTATTGGGTCAATGCAATAGTTTTATGTCCAATGGTCAATAGTTCAATGGTCAATGGTTCAATGTTCAATGGCAATGTCAAATGGTCAATGTTCAAATGGTCAAAGGTTAATGGGCATTGGGTCAATGGTTTAAATAGCCAATGGTCAATGGCTAATGGCAATATCCATGGTTCAAGTGGTCAATGGCTAATGGGTCAATGTTCAAATGTCAATGGCTAATGGGTCGAATGTCAATGGGTCAAAGGTCAATGGCTAATGGTCAATGGTCAATAGTCAATGGCTAATGGGTCTATTGGCTAATGGTCCATGCTGTAACACTCTTTACTAATGTTTCATACCTGTATTTTCTGTTTTGCTTCTGCGTCATACGGCGTAACGTTGAACTGTTTCTTCCCCTAGCCACCCAGTGTCCACCATCCCAGTCTACCAGTAAGCAGCACTGTGGTGTGCCCTCCTGCTCCAAACCTCCATGCATGGGCAACGTCAATTGGATAATCAGTCAATGAATGCATTATTGGATCAACATGTGCAACTGCACATTGAAGTTCATTTTGCATAACACGACACACGCAAGTACCTGGAAACGCCAATATTGGCGCCATTATACAATGTCCAGAGACCGGTCCGGCCCAGCGCGCTCAATGTACTGAGCAGTGTCCGTCTACTGACCCTCCATCCGCCTCCCCTCCTCCTCTCACCCTCTTTCTCCCCTCCCCTCTCCTCTCCACACCCCTCCTCTCTCCCCTCCTCCCCACCCCTCTCCTCCTCCTCTCTATCCCTCTTCCCATCCTCTCACCCTCCCTCTCCTCCCCTCCATCTCCTTCACCTCTTCCCCCTCCTCTCTCTCCCTCCCCCCCCTCCCCACCCCCCCTACCCTCCTCCCACCCTCTCCTCCACTCCGCTCCTCGCCCCACTTCCCTCTCCTCTTCCTCCACTGCCCCTTTCTCTCCGCCTCCCAAGCCATCTCTGTGTCCCAGGGGGCGCCTCCTGCAAGGTGACCTTGAATCCCAGAGCCGTAGGCATTACCCGTGGTTCAACCTCCCTCCGACCTTGCTCTTCACGTCCGAAGTCCTCTCGCCCGTTACGCCTGACCGACCGACTGACTCCCCGATCTGACGTTCAATCGTACGAGGGGGGTGTTCCGTGGCCGCGGCAAAAAAAAAAAAAAAAATCGTCAGGAAGACCACGTATCTCCTCACGTATCTCCTCACGTATCTCCCACGTATCACCTCACGTATCACCTGGGGTATCTCCTCACGTAATCTTCTCCACGTATCTTCCTCACTTATCCCTCACAGTAATCTCCTATCAGTATCTCCTCACGTATCTCCTCACGTATCTCCTCACGTATCTCCTCACGTATCTCCTCACGTATCTCCTCACGTATCTCCTCACGTATCTCCTCACGTACTTCCTCACGTATCTCCTGGGGTATCTCCTCTTCCCCATTCCCTGTCCTCTCGTGTCCTCCTGGCCGTGACAAGACCATGTGGTTGTCCACACACCATGACTGGTCACCTTGGTCTTAGGTCAGCCTCTCCCAGCGACTGTCTCCTGTAGTAGCTCCATCAGTGCAGTTTATTGTCCCGTGTACCGAGGTACAGTGAAGAGCTTCTGTTGCGTGCTAACCAGTCAGCGGAAAGACAATACGTGATTACAATCCAGCCGGCCACAGTGTACAGATACAGGATAAAGGGAATAACGTTTAGTGCACGGTAAAGCCAGCAAAGTCCGGTCAAGGATAGTCCGAGGGTCTCCAATGAGGTAGATGGGAGGTCAGGACCGCTCTCTAGTTGGTGAGAGACGGTTCAGTTGCCTGATAACAGCCGGGAAGAAACTGTCCCTGAATCTGGAGGTGTGCGTTCGTTTTCACACTTCTGTACCTCTTGCCCGATGGGAGAGGGGAGAAGAGGGAGTGACCGGGGGGGGTGAGACTGGTCCTTGATGATGCTGCTGGCCTTGCCGAGGCAGCGTGAGGTGTAGATAGAGGCGATGGGAGAAGGTTGGTTGTGTGTGTGTGTGACGGTCTGGGCTGTGTCCACAATTCTCTGCAATTTCTTGCGGGTCTTGGACGGAGCTGTTCCCACACTGTGCCGTTATAACGTATAACTGGGTTAACCTACGATGAGCGTTTGTCGGCACTGGGCCTGTACTCGCTGGAGTTTTAGAAGAATGAGAGAGAACCTCATGAAACGAACAAGAATAAGTGAATGTGGAGAGGATGTTTTCCCACTAGTCTCAGAATTAAAGGACTTCCTTTAGGAAGGAGATTGAGGATAATTTCTTTAACCAGAGGGCGGTGATTCTGTGGGATTCTTTGCCACAGACGCTGTGGAGTCCACAAGTCAGTGATATGTTAAGGCAGAGTAGATATATTGTTGATTAGTGGCGGGTGTCCAGGGTTACGGGAGAAGGCAGGAGAATGGGGTTAGGAGGGAGATAGAACAGCCATGAATTGAATGGTGGGAGTAGACAAGATGGGCCGAATGGGCCTAATTCTGCTTCCCATCACTTTATGACCTTTGGCCTATTACTATGTCTGTTTTCCGCTCACTCTCGGACACAGTGTGGAGGGGTGCCCTGAAGGGTTAAGAAGCATCAACCTCCCAGTCACATGTGAGCTCGTGTTGGGAACTCGGGAACAAACACTTATTCCGACATTACCCCCCCCCCCCCCCCCACTCATGCCCTGCCACAGGGAGGGATGGAGGGAGAGATGGAGGGGGAGGTAGAGAGGGGGCAGGGGGGAGGGAGGGGGAGGGAGGGGAGAAGAGTGAGAGGGATGGAGGGAAGTGGGAGGGAGGGAGAAGGGACGGGAGGGAGAGAAGGGAGGGGAGGGAGCAGAGGGGGGGAGGGAGGGAGAGAGAGAGAGGGATTGGAGGGAGGGGGAGGGAGGAGAGAGGGGGAGGGAGGAGAGAGGGGAGTGGATGGAGGAGGGAAGGATGGAGAGGGGGAGGGAGGGTGAGGAGAGGGAGGGAGAGGAGGGAAGGGAGAGAAGGGAGGTGAGGGAGAGGAGTGAGAGGTAGGGGAGAGAGAGAGGGAGGGAGAGAGAGAGAGAGAGGGAGGGTGGGAGAGGGGGGGAGAGGGGGGGGGGAGGTATGGAGGGAGGAGGGGAGGGGAGGGAGAGGGGAGAGCGTCTCGCGTTTGCAGGTCTCTAGTTGTCGTTTCTCCTCGTTTGTCTTCTTTCCTTGCTTTCGCTACTTCTTTCTGTCGTTTATCTTCTTTGCTTTCTCCGCTTTTCTGTCGCCTGCTTTCTCTCCGCCTGTTCTTTTTTCTGCTTTTTTTCTCTCCTTATCTTTCTCTCTTTTTTGCTCTTTCGTTCGCTTTCTCTTTTTTTCTTTCTTCTTCTCTTTCGTTCTTTCTTTTGTGTTCTAACTATCTTTTTTGTTCTCTTTATTTCCCTTTCTTTTTTTTTTTTTTCCATTTCTCGCGTTTGTTCTCGTTGTTCCTTCTTGTCTTTTCTTCTGTTTCTTGTTCTTTCTTTTTTTTCTCTGGGCTGTCATTGCGTTTCCATCTTCCAGCCTCCCCCTTTTTCACTCCCTCTTTCACTTTGCTATTTTGTAACCCTCTCTTTTATTTTTTTTTTTCTTTTCATCTCCTTTTTTATCTTCTTCCTGTCCTTTGTTTCATTCCCCTCCCCCTTCTCCCCCTTCCCACCTCCACTACCTCCTTCCCTCTTCCCTCTTTTTTTCCCCACTCCGCCTTTCTACCCTTTTGCTCTCCTTCTGCTTTCTTTCTTCCTTACTTCTTCTTCTCTTTTTTTTCCTTTTTCTTTTTTATTTATTTTTTTCTTTTTTTTGCTTTTTTTCTTGTTTTGACTTTTCTCCCTTATTTTTTTTTCTTTTGTTTCTTCTTTTTTTACGTTTTAGCTTATCTTATTATTTTTTTTTCCTTTTTCCACTTTATTTCTTTGATTCCCCGCCCCTTGTTTCTTTATCTTTTTCTTATTTTCAACCCACACTCCTGTTTCATAACCCATCCTTTCCCAGCCACCCCTTCCTCCCCTTTGCTCTTCCTTTGTTTTTCTTCTCTACGTTTTTCCTTTTTCTAATCTTTTCTCTTTTTTAATTTCTCTTTTCTTTTTATTTTTTCTTTATGTCTTACTTTATTTTTCTTCTTTGTGTCTCTTTATGTTTTTTTCTCTTTTTTACTCTTCCTTCCTGCGCTCTGTTTTTATTTTTAGTGTCCCTCTTCTCGCTCCCTTGTTTTCCTTTTCCCCTTTTTTTCTGTCTCTGTGGCTTCTGTCCCTCACCCCAATACTGTTTTGTCTTTCTCTCTGTTACCCTCTCCGGCTCTTCCCTCCGCATCTCCCTAACCGCTTTGCCCTTCGCTTTCACTTCCTTCTCTTCCTCCTCCCACCGCCCCCTTTCCCCCCGCTTCCAATGTCGTCATGCCACCCAACCTCCCTCCCCTCCCCCCCTTCGGTTCGATTATTCTTCATCACCTTTTTCTTTGTTTTCTTCATTTGTTCCCGTTTTCATTTTCCTCTTCTCTCCGGTGCTCTCCCCTTATCTCCCCTCTTCATTTCTCGCTTTTCGCCCGGCTTCCGTCCCCCCCCCGCCCCTCTCGCCTCCTCCCTTCGTCTTGTCCGTGCTCGGGTCCCCTCTCCCTCGTTCACTGCTTTTGCCTTTTCCTCCTAGCTCTCTCTCTCCCCCCTTACCACTTTTGCCTCTCTTCGCCCCTCTCTTTTCCCCTCTTCGCCTTTCCTTCCCACCCCCTTCCTGCTTCCTGTCTCGCCCCCCTAATCCCTTCTTCCTTTACGCCTTCCTCCTCCTTTCATTTTCCTTCCCTCTATCTCTTTCTTCTTCCCTCTTTCTCGACTTCTCACTTCTCTTATTCCTACGCTGACCTCTTTCTGTCCTTGCCTTTTCTTTCTCCTTTCTCTCTTTCTCTCTTCTTTTCTTTTTGTCTTGTTCCCTTTCGCACATCCTCCTCTTTATCGGAGGTTTTTCTCCTTCTCGACAGTTTCTTTTTAACTTCTCCTTTGTTTCCGTTCTATTTTTAGGTGTGTTCCTCGGTCTTTGCCTGTTTTTTCTTTTCCTTATTTGTCTTTGCCTTTCTCTTTGTTTTTTCTTCTATTTACTTTTTTCTTCTTTCCTTTTTTTCCTTGCTGTTTTTTCTTCGTTATTAATTTCCTCGTTTTTTTCTCCATTCGGTCTTTCTTTTCTCTCTTTGTTTCTTTCTTTCTTTGCTCTCTTTCTTTTTTTCTTTCCTGTTGTGTTTTTCTTTTCCGTTTTTTACTTCTTTTTCCTCTTTTTTTTTTGTTTTTGATTTTCTATTTGTTCTTTTCCTCTTCCACTTCCATCTTTTCGTCTTGTGGTGTGTTTGTTCTGTTTTGGCCTATCAGCTTATGTGATTCTCTCTGTCTTCTCTTACTGTTTTGTCCGCTCTGTTCTCCTTTTTCTTTTCTTAATTCTCTATTTGCTCTTTTTTTGTCGTTCTGTCTGGATTTCTGCTCTTGGGCTCCGGCTGCTTTCTGTTGTCTTCGGTTATGTTCTTTTTTTGATTTGTTATTTTTTTTGCCTTGTCTTATGCTTATTGTTTTTGCTTTTGCTTAGATTTTATTCGGTTATTTAGTTTTTTTTTTTTTTTTTTTTTGTTTTTTTTTTTTCTTTTCTCTTTTGTTCGTTTGTCGGTTTTCTATCTTTTTCTCTTGCTTGCTTTCCTCTTGTTTTCTTCACTCTTTTTGTTTTTTTTGTTTACCCTCTCTGTCTCACGCTTTCCTTTTTTTTTCTTTCCTGTCTTCTTCGATCGTTTTCTTCTGCTTCGTTTTTTTCTTTGTTTCTGGGCTTTTTTCATTATCTATCCCTGTTTCTTTTCTCTCTGTTCCCTTCGCCTTTCTTGTTGGACTTTTCTACTCTCATTTTTACTGTTTCTTGTGTCTGCTTTTTCGCCTTCCTTTTGGGTGGGTCCTTCTTTTTTGGTTTTTTCTTTTCTTTTTTAGTGTTACTTGTTTTCTTTCTCTCCCATTACTCTTGCAGCTTTCGTGTTCTATTTTTTTATGGTGTGTCGTTATTGTTTGTCTTCATTCGTACTATTATATTATTGATTCTTCTCTTCTATTCATTTTGTATTGTCTATTTATCCATCTTCCTCTTTTGTCTCTGCTTTCGTCTTTTTGCTGTTTCTTTTTTGGGTTTTTTTTTTTTGACTCTCTCTTTTCCTCTTGTTTCCATATTTGCCGTTCCCCTTTTCTTGCTTTTTTAGCTTCTCTTTTCTCTTTCTTTTACCTTTTTCTTTTCGTACTCTCGTTCTTTTCATCTTATTTCGTTTTCTTTGTTTATTTCTTTGTTCTCTTTTTCTCTTATTTCTCCTTTTTTTGCTCGCTATCCTTCTATTTCTTTATCTTTTTCCCTCCGCTGTCTTCTTCTTTTTTTTATCCTTTTTTCTATTTCTTTCGTGTTTATCTTTGTTTCATTTCTTTTTCTTTCTGTTCTGTTTCTTTGTCTTTTGCTTCTTTTCTACTTTTTGTCTCTTTTTTACCCTTTTCGTTTTTCTTTCGCCTCTTAATTTTTTTTCTGTTTTTTCTTCTTCATCTCTGTTTTTTTTTCTGCTTTCCTTTTCTTATTTCTTTTTTCTCCTGTTTTTCTTTGTTTATTGTCTTTTTTTTCTCTTTTTTTCTTTTCGTTTTCTTCCTGTGCCTTTTCTTCTCTT
>CM069137.1:337541-393754 GCA_035221665.1 Okamejei kenojei
GTGACCCCTGGTTCTGGGACACCGCCCCCCCCCCCCCCCCCACCAAACTTGTTCCTGCCTCTGGCGCGTGTCCAACCTATTAAACATATCTTATATGTTTCAATAAGATCCCTCTCATTCCTTCTAAACTCCAGGAGTGTACAAGCTGCTTCCTTCTCTCAGCATATGAACAGCCCTTCATCCGGGGATTAATTAACCTTGTAAACCTACACTGCCACTCCCTCAATAGCAAGAATGTCATTCCTCAAATTAGGGGACCAAACTGCACACAATACTCCAGGTGTGGTCTCACTAGGGTCTCGTGTACAACTGCAAGAAGGAACCTCTTTGCTTTCCTATACTCGATGACTTGTTATAAAGGCCAACATGCATTCACTTTACTTCACTGCCTGCTGTTACTGCATGCTTACTTTTATAGACTGATGAAACAAGAAAACCCCCAGATCCCGTTGTATTCCCTCTTTTCCCAACTTGACGCCATTTTAGATAGTTATCTGCCTTCCTGTTTTTAGCATACCAAAGTGGATAAACCTCAATTATCCACATTAAACGTCATTGCCATGTATCTGCCACTCCACCCCACCTGTCCAGTCACCCTTGCACTTTCATAGAGAGGATAGTACCTCCTCACAGTTTCACACTGCCACCCAGCTTTGTGTCATCTGCAAATTTTGCATAATGTTACTTTGAATACCCTTCATCCAAATCATTGATGTATATTGTAAATAGCTGCGGCCCCAGCACCGAGCCTTGTGGTACCCCACTAGTCACTGCCTGCCATTCTGAAAGGGACCCGTTAATCCCCACTCTCTGTTTCCTGTCTGCCAACCAATTTTCTATCCATGTCAGCACTCTACCCCCAATACCATGTGCCCTAATTTTGCCCACTAATCTCCTATGTGGGACCTTATCAAATGCTTTCTGAAAGTCCAGGTACACTACATCCACTGGCATCCAGAGGAGGGATGTGTGACGTTTCGGGTCGAGACCATTCTTCTCGACCTGAAACATCACCCATTCCTTCTCTCCAGAAATGCTGCCTGTCCCGTTGAGTCACTCCAGCATTTTGTGTCCATCTTCGATTTAAACCAGCATCTGTAGTTCCTTCTTAGACAATAATGTCCTGCATGGATAGGATAGGTTTGGAGGGATATGGACAAAGCATAGGCACGTGGGACTAGTATAGCCGGTGTGGGCAAGTTGGGCTGAAGGGCCAGTTTCCACACTGTATCACTATGACTTTAAGTGTGAAAACGAACGCACACCTCCAGATTCAGGGACAGTTTCTTCCCGGCTGTTATCAGGTAACTGAACCGTCCTCTCACCAACTAGAGAGCGGTCCTGACCTCCCATCTACCTCATTGGAGACCCTCGGACTATCCTTGACCGGACTTTGCTGGCTTTACCGTGCACTAAACGTTATTCCCTTTATCCTGTATCTGTACACTGTGGCCGGCTGGATTGTAATCACGTATTGTCTTTCCGCTGACTGGTTAGCACGCAACAGAAGCTCTTCACTGTACCTCGGTACACGGGACAAAAATCTCCGGCCACGGCACCGAGCCATAGTTACCAGCTGCCTCTCTCTCCGGCCGCTGTAGGCTGTACCCCGGACTGGTCGCGGACCGGAGCCGGGTCTGGGTTGGGTCTGGGTCTGGGTCTGGGTCTGGGGCCGGGCCGCGGCTGTCTCTTACTCACCTCGCTGCGGGTCCACTCCATGGTCAGCGCTCTCCGGCCCGGGGCTCACACGCTGCAGGTCCCCACCTGCCCGGGAACCGAGGCACAGAGCGACGACTCCACCCCTCCACGCCCTCTACTCCCCTCTCTTCCCCCTCCACTCCCTCCCTCTCCACTCAGCACCCCTATCCCCGTCTCTTGCCTCCTCTCCCCACCCCTGTCCCCCTCTCTCTCCCCTCCTTTCTCTCCCCGCCTCCTCTCTTCTTGTGTCTCCCCCTCTCTCTCCCCTGGCTTTGTCTTGCTCCCGCTGTCTGTGTCCGCTCTGTGTGGAGCCGGCTCGTTCCCTTCCCTCGGCCCCTCCTCAGGGTTTAACTCGTTCACGACCGAGCGGCGGGCGGACAATAGACTGTCGCCAGTCCGCGGTCGCGACTGCAGCTGCGGCTCCCCGATAACCCACGACTGTGCGGGGATTCACAGAGCCCGAGAGAGGGGGGGGGGGGGGGGTCTCCTTGCCCCCTTGCCCCCTCCGTCCCACCTCTCACGACCAAGGTCAAAACCGGCCAGAAGGAAAACACAAAGTGCTGGGGACCTGAGCGGGCCGAGCAGCATCTATGGGGGGAATGGACAGGGTTCAGACCGATCCGTCACGCCGCCTCCATAGACGCTGCCTGGCCCGCTGGCTTCCTCCAACACTCTGTGCTTTGCTCCGGATTCCAGCATCAGCAGTTCCTTGTGTCCTGACTCTCATAACTGGGTCAGAACCTCCAGGGTAATTAATGACCCCCCGCCCAGCGACCTCTAACCTTTCACTGAGCCCCCATTCACTGCCCCCCCCCATTCACTGCCCCCCCATTCACTGCCCCCCCCCCCCCATCATTCACTGACCCCCCATTCATTCACTTGCGCCCATCATTCACTGACCCCCCCCCATTCACTGCCCCCCATCATTCCCATCATTCACTGCCCCCCATCACATCATTCACTCCCCCCCCCATCATTCACTGACCCCCCCCCATCATTCACTGCCCCCCCCATCATTCACTGGACCCCCCCCCCCATCATTCACTGACCCCCCCCATCATTCACTGCCCCCCCATCATTCACTGCCCACCCCCATCATTCACTGCCCCCACCATCATTCACTGACCCCCCATCATTCACTGACCCCCCATTCACTGACCCCCCATCATTCACTGACCCCCCCATCATTCATTCACTGACCCCCCATCATTCACTGCCCCCCCATCATTCACTGCCCCCCCCATCATTCACTGACCCCCCCATTCACTGCCCCCCCATCATTCACTGACCCCCCATCAATGACCCCCATCATTCACTGACCCCCCCATCATTCACTGAACCCCCCCATCATTCACTGACCCCCCATCATTCACTGCCCCCCCATCATTCACTGCCCCCCCATCATTCACTGACCCCCCCATTCATTCACTGACCCCCCATCATTCACTGCCCCCCCATCATCACCACCCCCCCCATCATTCACCCCCCCATCATTCACTCCCCCATCATTCACTGCCCCCCCATCATTCACTGACCCCCCCATCATTCACTGACCCCCCATCATTCACTGACCCCCATCATTCCCCCCCCATCATTCACTGCCCCCACACCCCCCATCATTAATTCACTGCCCCCCCCATCATTCACCAGCCCCCCCATCATTCACTGCCCCCCCCATCATTCACTGAGCCCCCCATCATTCACTGACACCCCCATCATTCACTGACCCCCCCATCATTCACTGACCCCCCCATCATTCCACCAGCCCCCCCATCATTCACTGCCCCCCCATCATTCACTGACCCCCCCCACCATTCACTGACCCCCCCATCATCTGGCCCCCCATCATCTTCACTGCCCCCCCCCACCCCCCATCATTCATCATTGCCCCCACCATCATTCACCAGCCCCCCCATCATTCACTGCCCCCCCATCATTCACCAGCCCCCCCCCCATCATTCACTGACCCATCATTCACTGACCCCCCCATTCACTGACCCCCCCATCATTCACTGACCCCCCCATCATTCACTGACCCCCTCATCATTCACCAGCCTCCCCCATCATTCACTGACCCCCCCCCTCATCATTCACATATTCAGCCCCCCCATCATTCACTGACCCCCCATTCATTCACTGACCATCATTCACCAGCCCCCCCATCATTCACTGCCCCCCATCATTCACTGACCCCCCCATCATTCACCAGCCCTCCATCTTTCACCAACCCCCCCATTTACTGACCCCCCCATCATTCACTGACCCCCCCCATTCGCTACCCCCCCATCATTTCACTGACCCCCCCATTCACTGACCCCCCATCATTCACTGACCCCTCATCATTCACTGCCACCCCCATCATTCACTGCCCCCCCATTATTCACTGACCCCCCATCATTCACCAGCCCCCCCATCTTTTCACCAACCCCCCCATTCACTGACCCCCCCATCATTCACTGAAATGTACATGGACAGCACAGGTATAGAGGGGAATGGACCAAATGCAGGCAGTTGGACTAGTGTGCTTGGAACATAGACACCAAGGTAACTCAGTGGGATGGACAGGCAGCATCTCTGGACCCTTCTTCAGGTGGTATATGTTGGATGGTGTGGGCAAGTTGGGCCAAGGGGCCTGTGTGACTCTGAGTGGGGGTTAGATGTACCACATGGATGGAGCATTATTGAGGGGGGGGGGCGTTAGATCTACCACATGGATGGGGGTTCACTGAGGGGCCGCGTTACCAGAGACAGGAGAATTCAACATTCCTACCGTTGTGTTCTGGGCTGTCCAAGTGGAAGTTCTTCCAATTTACGCTTGTCCTCTGTGGTGCAGTGGAGGGGCTGAGGACAGATAGGTCCATGTGGAAGGACATTAGCTTGGAGGATGTGGAATCGATATGGGTAGAGCTGCGAAAGACTAAGGGGCAGAAAATGCTAGTGGGAGTTGTGTACAGGCCACCTAACAGTAGTGGTGGAGTTGGGGGTGGCATCAAACATGAAATTAGAAATGCGTGCAACAAAGGTAAAACAGTTATAATGGATGACTTCAATCTACATATAGATTGGGTGAATCAAATTGGCAGGGGTGCTGAGGAAGAGGATTTCTTGGAATGTATGCGGGATAGTTTTCTAAACCAACATGTAGAGGAACCAACGAGAGAGCAGGCTATTCTAGGCTGGGTATTGAGTAATGAAGAAGGGTTAGTTAGCAGCCTTGTTGTGCGTGGCCCCTTGGGCAAGAGTGACCATAATATGGTTGAGTACTTCATTAGGTTGGAGAGAGACATAATTAATTCAGAAACAAGGGATCTGAACTTAAAGAAAGGTAACTTTGAAGGTATGAGACGTGAATTGGCCAAGATAGACTGGCAATTGATTCTTAAAGGGTTGACGGTGGATATGCAATGGAAGGCATTTAAAGACTGCATGGATGAACTACAACAATTGTTCATCCCAGTTTGGCAAAATAATAAATCAGGGAAGGTAATGCATCCGTGGATAACAAGGGAAACCAGTGGATGTGTTGTATCTGGACTTTCAGAAGGCTTTCGACAAGGTCCCACATAAGAGATTAGTATACAAACTTAAAGCACATGGTATTGGGATTTAATTTTGATGTGGATAGAGAACTGGCTGGCAGACAGGAAGCAAAGGGTAGGAGTAAACGGGTCCTTTTCAGAATGGCAGGCAGTGACTAGTGGGGTACCGCAAGGCTCAGTGCTGGGACCCCAGCTATTTACAATATATATTAATGATTTGTCGAGGGAATTGAATGCAACATCTCCAAGTTTGTGGTTGACACAAAGCTGGGGGGCAGTGTTAGGTGTGAGGAGGATGCTAGGAGGCTGCAAGATGACTTGGATAGGCTGGGTGAGTGGGCAAATGCATGGCCGATGCAGTATAATGTGGATAAATGTGAGGTTATCCACTTTGGTGGCAAAAACAGGAGGGTAGACTATTATCTGAATGGTGGCCGATTAGGAAAAGGGGAGATGCAACGAGACCTGGATGTCATGGTACACCAGTCATTGAAAGTAGGCATGCAGGTGCAGCAGGCAGTGAAGAAAGCAAATGGAATGTTAGCATTCATAGCAAAAGGATTTGAGTATAGGAGCAGGGAGGTTCTACTGCAGTTGTACAGGGTTTTGGTGAGACCACACCTGGAGTATTGCGTAGTTTTGGTCTCCAAATCTGAGGAAAGACATTCTTGCCATAGAGGGGGTACAGAGAAGATTCACCATACTGATTCCTGGGATGTCAGGACTTTCATATGAGGAAAGACTGGATAGACTCGGCTTGTACTTGCTAGAATTTAGAAGATTGAGGGGGATCTTATAGAAACGTACAAAATTCATAAGGGGTTGGACAGGCTAGATGCAGGAAGATTGTGCCTGATGTTGCGGAGGTCCAGAACAAGGGGTTACAGTTTAAGGATAAGGGGGAATTCCTTTAGGACTGAGATGATGAAAACATTTTTCACACAGTGAGTGGTGAGTCTCTGGAATTCTCTGCCACAAAAGGTAGTTGAGGCCAGTTCATTGGCTATATTTAAGAGGGAGCTAGATGTGGCCCTTGTGGCTAAAGGGATCGGGGGTATGGTGAGAAGGCAGGTATAGGATACTGAGTTGAATAATCAGCCATGATCATATTGAATGGCGGTGCAGGCTCGAAGGGCCGAATGGCCTACACCTGCACCTATTTTCTATGTTTCTATGTTTCTATGAGAGCAGGAACGGGAAGAGGGGAAGATATGACTGGGGGTGGGATCCCACTGGGGCAGGCAGAGTATGAGTGGAGGGGACAGATTGAACATTTGGAACTTTGAATCCAATGGTATAAATACAATTCTCAGGTACATCAGCCCAGGTTCCTGTTCACTCAGTCCTAATGTAGGTCTTGGCCCAAAACTTGCCTTTCACCTTTCGTCTCCACAGATGCTGCTTGACCTAGGAATTGCAGATGCTGGTTTAGAGAAAATGACACAAAGAGCTGGAGTAACTCAGTGGAAATCTGTGTTACATTGATAACGGCATCAGTGCTACCTCTTGCACCCATGCATAAGTCATGGACTTCATCATGGGTGGTAGTGAGCAGGCAGGCGGGTGGCTGAGGGTCGGGGAAAGGAGAGGGAGGGAGAGGTGAGGGAGGGATTGGGGGAGGAGAGGAGAGAGAAGAGGGAGGGTGAAGAGGAGGGGGAGGGAGTGCAGGAGGATGAGTTGAAATAAGCTGTGCCTGCACAGTTGGGGGCTATAGGAGAGTGGTGCAATATTATGTTGGGGGGGCGGGTTGCATTGGGGGAATGGGTGAGTGGTGGAATATTGCATTGGGGACCGTGGTGCGTTGGGGGATCAGGTCTCCCGTGTGACAGGGACCCAACGGGTCCCACTTAGTCTAGTTTGTTCTATATCTCGCTACATCATCGTCTATATCTCTCATTTCCCTTTCCCCTGACTTTCAGTCTGAAGAAGGGTCTCGACCCGAAACACCACCCATTCCTTCTCTCCAGAGATGCTGCCTGTGCCGCTGAGTTACTCCAGCATTTTGTGTCTATGTTTTTTTTTTAAACAGGATCTGCAGTTCCTGGTTTCTCCTTTCTAAATCTTTCCTATCCCTGTACTTGTCCAAATCTCTTTTAAATGTTATAGTACCTGCCTCAACGACGTCCAATGGCTGCTTGTTCCAGGCATCCATCACCCTCAGTGCGAAAAACGTGCCCCTCGCAATCATTCCCCTCTCATATTAATCTCGGCCGACCTGTAAAAGAGACAGTAACCATCCATCTTCTCGACTCCATGATCTAAGGTCACCCCCTCAGCCTCCGATGGTGCAGGGAAATGGCCCGTCCTCATAACAAGCCCTCCATTCCCAGTTACCTCCTGGTGAATCTTGTCTGCATCCTCTCTAATGTAATCAGCCTTCCTACTACATGGTTCCAGAACAACATACAAAACTCTGTGTGGCATCACCAACGTCTTTTACAGCTGTAACATGATGTCCCAACTCTTATACTCGATGCCCTGTCCAATAAAGACAAGTGTGCCCAATGCCTTCTTCACCACTGTCTGTTTCCAGTTGTAAGGAGCAACAATGTGCTTGCATGCCTAGATTGTTCTGTTCAACCACACTTCCTAGGACCTTGCTATTCACTCTACGTTGTATCACTTTACATTCCACCTGCCATTCCGGCTGCAGAGAAAAGCCTGGGAACTACAGGCCAGTGCGTCTGATATCTGTGATCGGTAAGTTACTAGAGAGTATTCTGAGGGATAGGATATACATGCATTTAGACCGGATTGTCAACATGATTTTGTACCTGGGAGGTCATGTCGTTGAAGATGTGACCAAAAAGGTTGATGTCCATAAATACATCAACTGTAGATGTTGTGTAAATTAATTTCAGAAAAGCATTTGACCAGGTTCTGCATGGTAGGCTGCTCTAGAAGATCAGATTGCATAGGAACCAAGGAGTGATAGCTGAAAATGGATAGAAAATAGGCTTGATGGATGGAAGGAAAGTGATGGTGGAACAATGGAGGGCGGTGACTTATGGTGTGCCTCAGGGTTCAGTTCTGGGTCCATTGCTGTTTGTCATTGCTATCAATGATATGGATGAGAACGTTCATGGCATGGTTAGCAAGTTTGCAGATCACGTATTGTAGATGGCGAAGATGGTTGTGAAAAATTGCAACCAGATCTTGATCGATTGGCCAGGTGGCCTGAGGAATGGAAAATGGAGTTTAATACAAAGAAGTACGATGTGTTGCATTTGGGGTAGTCAAACCACGACAGGATCCCCACAGTGAATGGCAGGCCTCTGGGTAGTGTTGTAGAGCAGAGGGATCTAGGAGTGCAGGTGTATGGTTCCGTGAGAATGGCGTCATCTAGATAAGGTAGTCAAGAAGCCTTTCGGCACATTGGCCATCGGTCAAAGTATTGAGTAAAGAAGTTGGGAGGTCATATTACAGTTGTATAAGATGTTGGTGAGACCACATTTAGAGTATTGTGTTCAGTTTTGGTCACCGTGTTATAGGAAAGATGTTGTCAAGCTGGAAAGGATGCAGAGCAGGTTTACAAGGATGTTGCCTGGACTCGAGGGCCTGAGTCATAGGGAGAGGTTGAGCAGGCTAGGACTTTATTCTTTGGAACACAGGAGGATGAAAGGTGATCTTATGGAGGTCTTATACAGGATCATGAGAGGAATAGATCAGGAAAATACACAAGTCTGTTGCCCAGAGTAGAGGAATTGAGAACCGGAGGATATAGGTTTAAGGTGCGGGGGGATTGGGGGAAAGATTTAATAAGTAACTGAGAGGTAACTTTTATTTACACAAAGGGTGGTGGGTGTATGGAATGAACTGTCAGAGGATGTAGTTGAGGCAGGTACTATCATAATGTTTAAGATACATTTAGACAGGTACCTAGATAGAATAGGTTTAGAGGGTTATGAGCCAAGCACGGGCAGGTGGGACTTGTAGATTGGGCATGCAGGTCAGCGTGGACAAGTTTGGCTGAAGGGCAGGTTTCCACACTGTATGATTATGACTTTAAATAACAGTGGACCCAACAGCAAGCCTTGCGGCACTCCCAACGGTCACAGGCCTCTGAAAAAAACAACCCTCTACTACACCACCTGACTCCTTCCACCAGCTGAGAGTTTGATGGAAAGTCCATTCTTAGGAGAAAGACCCCATATTTGTAACTTAGCCAGAGCACAACAGCAAGGCCGACACTACAACCCTCCTGTGAAAGTGTGTCTGTGTACTCACGTGTGTGAATGTATGTATGAATGTGTATGCTCTGCGTGAGCATGTTTGTGACGTGTCCCTTTGTACATATGTGACTTCCTCTGTGTGAGTGCATGCATGTCTGGAGTTTGCGTGCGTCCATGTGCGTGTCGGTATGTATGCGTGCGTCCATGTGCGTGTCGGTATGTATGCGTGCGTCCATGTGCGTGTCGGTATGTATGCGTGCATCCATGTGCGTGTTGGTATGTATGCATGTGTGTATTTTGCCTGCACAGCAGGGAACAGCAGACAGTAAACATACAGCTGTGGGCTTGGCCTGGAAGTTCCCAGTCTCTGACCTTGGATAAATATAGACAGCAGCACTTTTAACCCATTCCTCGCCACCTCACTCTGTATAAGGAGCCACGCATGGCTGAGATGTCTTGATGTGATGAAAGACTTGCAGAATGGTTGCAACACACACGTAGGCATGCAGTCACACCACACACCAACATGCACCCACACACATGCAGACATGCAGCCAAACACACAAGCACACATACAGCCAAACACACATGCAGCCACACACACATGCAGCCACTGTCAGCCCAGCCTCTATTTAACAACAATTATTCAGACCCATCCTCCCACGTCCACCAGCAACCCCGGGGACCTCTTCCTCCCAGATACTGACCCCTTCCCAACCCAAACACTCACTAATGTTTCCTCCTGTCACTTCTGTTTCTCAATCGTTCAGAACAGAAGAGTCCAACTTCACACAGTGTCAACATTCTGTCCCCCCCCTCAAACACAGTGTCAACATTGTGCCCCCGCACACACACACACACACACAGTGTCAACATTGTGCCCCCCCCCCACACACACACACGCACACACACAGTGTCATCATTGTGTGTGTCCCCCCCACACACACACAGTGTCAACATTCTGCCCCCCCCACACACACACAGTGTCAACATTCTGCCCCCCCCACACACACACAGTGTCAACATTCTGCCCCCCCCCACACACACACAGTGTCAACATTGTGCCCCCGCGCACACACACACACACACAGTGTCAACATTGTGCCCCCCCCCACACACACACACACACACACACAGTGTCATCATTGTGTGTGTCCCCCCCACACACACACAGTGTCAACATTGTGCCCCCGCGCACACACACACACACACAGTGTCAACATTGTGCCCCCCCCACACACACACACACACACACAGTGTCATCATTGTGTGTGTCCCCCCCACACACACACAGTGTCAACATTGTGCCCCCGCGCACACACACACACACACAGTGTCAACATTGTGCCCCCCCCACACACACACACACACACACAGTGTCATCATTGTGTGTGTCCCCCCCACACACACACAGTGTCAACATTCTGCCCCCCCCACACACACAGTGTCAACATTCTGCCCCCCCACACTGGGTACTGCAAATGTTACTCTCGTGGTTCACTGTTGTGGGCTGGAAGAGTCTGTGTAGCACGTGTATATGGAGCGTGTGAGGCTGCAGCCCCTGTTCCAATATCTAAAGGTGCTGCTCCTTGCCTTCTGGCTGCATTTCTCACCGACCATCTTTGGACCCCCTGTGCGTAGGGGAGAGGGTGGGGCTGAAGATGTCCTGGTTGGGCTGCTCCTGGGCCTGGCCACGCTGGCCATCCGCGAGTCACGGCGCCAGGGGGAAGAGGGCTCTGCCTGAGCCGGCTGCCCGCCCATTTCCCGGGGTTACGTCTGCGCCCGGGTGGGGTTCGAGAGGGACTACGCGCTGTCCACGGGCACCCTGGGGGATTTCCGAGACCGCTGGACGTCATCCTCGATGGGAATTGTAACATAGTTATATAGTGGTTTATTTAGTATGTACGAGGTGTATTTGTTAGGCTTGTATTGTGCTGGTGGGTTTTGTTTTGTTTTATTCTGTATTGTAAATATTATTGTTCATAATTGATTGAATTTTTGGTTAAAAAATGTTTGGTTAAAAAAAACGACAAAAAAACTGTGCGGTCCTCTCTCACCCTCAACCCCTCCCTTCCCCCCCCCCCTCTCCCTCCCCCCCCCCTCTCCCTCACCCCCCTCTCTCCCCCCCTCTCTCACCCCCCCTCTCTCTCACCCCCCCTCTCTCACCCTCACCCTGCCCCTCCCACAGTGCAGCTGTACCCTGCCCCTCCCTCCGACAGCCAACAATGGATCAGCCTGCGCCACAGCTGGGACTCTGCACTTTCACATAGTTGGAAGTTCTGCTCCCCCCCTCCCACAGCCAGCACAGACAGCACAGAGGATGCTGCAGAGCCTCCAGCAGAGAGCGGGCCACACTCACACAAACAACACACAACTGGCCACACCCAGCCCAAATGTCAACCCCCACAGCCTGACGCACAGCTCCTGACTCACTGTATTCCAGTCCCACACACACTGGGGGACGGGTCACATACACACACACACACACACATACTGACTGCCATTTTGTCTCAGGTCCCATACACACCAATTTTGTACATTGAAAACAGCAGGAATTGGCCATTCGGCCCATCGAACCAGGTCTGCCATTCAATGCGATCAAGGCTGATCCACATTCAGCTCCTTTTCCTGCCTGTTGTACCAACACTGACCGATGCACAAAGGGACCCACATCTTGTTGAACCCCCTCTGCCCACTCCACCATCCCGTTTATAACCTGCCTTCCTGTTTTAGCCACCGAAGTAAATGATCCACTTTATCCATGTTATTCTCCATGCATCTTCCCCCTCTGTCCACATCCTGCATCAGAGAGCTCTCCTCAATAAGTCTCAAAAACCTCACCTCAGCCTTTTACACTCAGCCAATTGCAGTTAATATTTGGAAACCCCAATAACATAACCCAATGTATTACACCTGCTGTTTACCAACATACCTGTTCCACTATCTCCTGATGAATGCTGGCAGGTTTGTACAGTTTGTACAGCAAATTAATGGGCATTTGATCCACCCATCTCCACTCATACAGTCTCATTCCAGTAGCCATCTGAGATGTCCCCCCTGCCTGGACTGACACTGTAATGGCACCTCCTCTCTAACATCCCTCTCGCCCAACCTGCAAGTCCTTTACCCTGTGATACCATCTTCTACCCAATTTTCAAGCATATGTCAGTGATGCCAACAATATCAGAGACCCGCATGTTAAAGCTTTGAGTTCATCTAGATACAAGGAACAAATAAAATACACAAAGAGCTTAAATAACTTTAGCGGGTCAGGCAGCATCTGTGGAGAACATGGATAGGTGAATGGGGAACTTTCTTCTGACATTGTATTGGAGGGAGGTAAAGGTAGAAGAAAGGCAGGGGCAGGACAAAGCATAGTGAGTGAGGTGGGGGGATGATATGCAGATGGTTGGACAAAGGTCAAAAATTAAAAGACAAACAATGTGAAATAAAGATAGATGAGGTGTGAAATGTGAAGCCAGAGGAAGGAATATAGAAACATAGAAACATAGAAATTAGGTGCAGGAGTAGGCCATTCAGCCCTTCGAGCCTGCACCGCCATTCAATATGATCATGGCTGATCATCCAACTCAGTATCCCGTACCTGCCTTCTCTCCATACCCTCTGATCCCCTTAGCCACAAGGGCCACATCCAACTCATTCTTAAATATAGCCAATGAACTGGCCTCAACTACCCTCTGTGGCAGAGAGTTCCAGAGACTCACCACTCTCTGTGTGAAAATATAGATGAAGGGGAGGGGGATGGAAAAAATGGGTACATCCAAGTGGGGCACAGCGAGGGGGGGGAAGAAAAAGCCGGGTTGTTTGTAGGTTCATTATTTAATGTTCATACCATTGGGGTGTAAGTTACTCAGGTGGAATACTTAATACCTGTGGCATTGAAAGTGACATTTCAAGAATTAATAGTCAGGAGAGGTCCCAGATAGAAACATAGAAAATAGGTGCAGGAGGAGGCCATTCGGCCCTTCGAGCCAGCACCGCCATTCATTGTGATTATGGCTGGTCGTCCCCTATCAATAACCCGTGCTTGCCTTTGCCCCATATCCCTTTACTCCACTAGCCCCTAGTGCTCTATCTAACTCTCTCTTAAATCCATCCAGTGATTTGGCCTCCACTGCCCTCTGTGGCAGGGAATTCCACAAATTCACAAAACTGTGGGTGAAAAAGTTTTTTCTCACCTCAGTCTTAAATGGCCTCCCCTTTATTCTAAGATTGTGGCCCCTGATTCTGGACTCGCCCAACATTGGGAACATTTTTCCTGCATCTAGCTTGTCCAGTCCTTTTATAATTGTATATATTTCTATAAGATCCTCCCTCATCCTTTAAAACTCCAGTGAATACAAGGCTAGTCTTTTCAATCTTTCAGTCCCACCATCCCAGGGATCAATCTCGTGAACCTACGCTGCACTGCCTCAATCACACGGATGTCCTTCCTCAAATTAGACCAAAACTGTACATAATACTCCTGATGTGGTCTTACCAGAGCCCTATACAACTGCAGAAGAACCTCTTTCCTCCTAAACTGAAATCCTCTTGTTATGAAGGCCAACATTCCATTGGCTTTCTTCACTGGCTGCTGTACCTGCACGCCAACTTTCAGTGACTGGTGTACAAGGACACCCAGGTCTCGCTGCAGCTCCCCCTTTACTAACCTAACCCCATTGAGATAATAATCTGCCCCCTTGATTTTGCCGCCAAAATGGATAACCTCACATTTATCAATATTATACTGCATCTGCCACCCATCTGCCCACTCACTCCACCTGTCCAGGTCACCCTGCAACTCCTAACATCCTCTTCACAGTTCACACTGCCGCCCAGCTTTGTGTCATCCGTAAACTTGCTAGTGTTGCTCCTAATTCCCTCTTCCAAATCATTAATATATATGGTAAACAGTTGCAGCCCCAACACCGAGCCTTGCGGCACTCCACTCGCCACTGCCTGCCATTCTGAAAAGGACCCGTTCACTCCTACTCTTTGCTTCCTGTCTGCCAACCAATTTTCTATCCATGTCAACACCCGACCCCCAATACCATGTGCTCTAATTTTAGTCACCAGTCTCCCCTGCGGGACCTTATCAAAGGCTTTCTGAAAGTCTAGATACACTGCATCCACTGGCTCCCCTTCATCCATTTTACTTGTCACATCCTCAAATAATTCCAGAAGATTAGTCAAGCATGATTTCCCTTTCATAAATCCATGTTGACTTGGACTAATCCTTTTACTGCTATCCAAATGCCCCATTATCACATCTTTAATAATTGACTCCAGCATCTTTCCCACCACCGAAGTCAGGCTAACTGGTCTGTAATTCCCCGTTTTCTCTCTCGCTCCTTTCTTGAAAAGTGGGATAACATTAGCTATCCTCCAATCCACAGGAACTGATCCTGAATCTATTGAACATTGGAAAATGATCACCAATGCGTCCATTATTTCTAGAGCCACCTCCCTGAGGACCCTGGGATGCAGATCATCCGGCCCAGGGGATTTATCATCTTTCAGTCCCATTAGCCTACCCAATACTATTTCTCGCCTAATGAAAATTTATTTCAGTTCCTCTACTCACTTAGATACTCCAGTACATCTGGGAGATTGTTCCTGTCTTCCTTAGTGAAGACAGATCCGAAGTACCTGTTCAACTCTTCTGCCATTTCCTTGTTACCCATAATAATTTCACTCGTGTCTGCCTTCAAGGGACCAACATTTGACTTTGCTACTCTTTTTCCCTTAACATATCTAAATAAGCTTTTACTGTCCTTCTTTATATTCGTGGCCAGCTTCCCCTTGTACTTCATCTTTTCAGCATCTTTACCCATCTTGTCACCTTTTGTTGTCCTATGAAAGTTTCCCAATCCTCTGGCTTCCGGCTGCTCTTTGCTGTGTTATATATATTTTCTTTTAGATTTATTCTATCCCTAACTTCTTTTGTTGCCTCCTACTCCCCTTAGAATCTTTCTTCCTTTTGAGGCCAGTTTGTTGGCCATATTTAAGAGGGAGTTGGATGTGGCCCTTGTGGCTGAAGGGATCAGGGGGTATGGAGAGAAGGCAGGTACAGGATACTGAGTTGGATGATCAGCCATGATCATATTGAATGGCGATGCAGGCCCGAAGGGCCGAATGGCCTGCTCCTGCACCTAATTTCTATGTTTCTATGTTTCAATGAATGAAATGATCCTGCGTCTTCCGGATTATGCACAGAAATTCCTGCCCTTGCTGTTCCACCGTCATTCCTGCTAGGATCCCTTTCCTGTCTCCCTTGGCCAGCTCCTCTCTCATGCTTTCATAGTCCCCTTTCTTCAACTACATCACTGCCACTTCCGATTTAACCTTCTCCTTCTCAAATTTCCAGATGATTGGAAAATTGCCAATATTACCCCACAATACAAAAGGGAGTAAAGCAGAAACTATAACGCATAGGAAGGAACTGCAGATGCTGGCTTAATCCAAAGATAGACACAAAAAGCTGGAGTAACTCAGCGGGACAGGCAGCATCTCTGGAGAGAAGGAATGGGTGACGTTTCGATTCGAGTCCCTTCTTCAGACTTTAGTCAAGGAAAAGAGGAACGAGAGATATAGACGGTGAGGTAGAGGGATATAGAATAAATGAATGAAAGATGCAAACAAGTAACGAAGATAAAGGAAACATGCCATTATTAGCTGTTTGCTAGGTGAGAACGAGAAGCAGGTGTGACTTAGGTGGGGGAGAGATGGAGAGAAAGGGAATGCAGGGGTAACTTGAAGTTAGATAAATCAATATTCATACCGCTGGGGTGTAAGCTGCCCAAGCGAAATATGAGGTGCTGTTCCTCCAATTTACGCTGGGTCTCACTCTGACAATGGAGGAGGCCCAGGACAGAAAGGTCAGTGTGGGAATGGGAGGGGGAATTTATGTGTTTGGCAACCGGGAGAACAGGTAGGTCCAGGTGGAGTGAGCAGAGGTGTTCCCCGAAACGATTCCCAGGTACTTTTCCTTGCAACTGCTGGAGATGCAACTCCTGTTTCTTTTCCTCCTCCCTCGACTCTGTCCAGGGATCCCAACAGTCCTTCCAGGTTAGGCAGAGGTTCACCTGCACTTCCTCCAACCTCATCTACTGAAGAAGGGTCTCGACCCGAAACGTCGCCTATCTCCTTCGCTCCTTAGATGCTGCTGCACCCGCTGAGTTTCTCCAGCTTTTTGTGTACCCTCATCTACTGTATCCGCTGTTCAAGATGCGGAATCTTAAACATCTGCAAAACCAAACGTAGACTGGGTGTTCGTTTAGCCGAAAACCTTTAAAATGTCTGCCTGGACCTAATTGATCTCCCGATTGCCAAACACTTTAAGTCCCCCTCCCATTCCCACACAGACCTTTCTGTCCTGGGCCTCCTCCATTGTCAGAGTGATTGGAGGAACCGCATCTTATATTTTGCTTGGGCAGCTTACATCCCAGTGGTATGATTATGATTTCTCTAACTTCAAGTAACCCCCGCATTCCCTCTCTCTCCATCCTTCCCACCCAAGTCACACCAGCTTCTCGTTCACACCTAGCAAACAGCTAATGGCCTGATTCCTTTATCTTAGCTACTTTTTTGCATATCTTTCATTCATTTATTCTATATCTCTCCACCTCACCATCTATATCTCGCATTTCCCTTTTCCCTCACTATAATCTGAAGAAGGGTCTCGACCCGAAAAGTCATCCATTCCTTCTCTCCATAGAAGCTGCCTGTCCCTCTGAGTTACTCCAGCATTTTGTGTCTGTCTTCAAGAGTCAGTTTATGTTATTTAGCTATTGTAGATTTTTAGCAAGCCTTTGATAAAGTGCCACATGTGAGGCTGCCAAGGAAGATGAAAGCCCATAGTATCAATGGGCAGATACTAGCATGGATAGCAGGTTGGCTGGATGGCAGAAGGCAAAGAATGGCAATAAAGAGGGCTTATTCTGGTTGGCTTCCAGACACTAGCGTAGTTCCGCAGGAGTGGTGGAGCTGCTACTCTTCATGTTGTATATTAATTATTTGGTTGAGGGGATTGAAGGCTTTGTGGGGAGATGGAATGCAGTGTAGCTAAGTGTGGAGTCATACATTTTGGTAGTAGGATTAATGGCGTAGACTATTTCTTAAACCGGGAGAGAATTCAGAAATCGGAGATGCAAAGGGACTTGGGAGTGCTGGTGCAGGATTCCCAAAAGAAATTTGCAAGTCAAATCAGTAGTAAGGAATCAAACACAATGCAAGCATTTATTCCAAGAGGGCTAGAATACACAAACAGGGATTGTAATGCTGAGGCTCTATAAGGCACTGAAAGGATCCCAGGAACGAGTGGGTTAACTAACATATGACGAGTGTTTGAAGGCACTGTGCCTGTACTCGCTGGAGTTTAGAAGGATGGGGGGGCTCATTGAAACTTACTGAATAGTGAAAGACTTGGTTAGAGTGGATGTGGAGAGGATGTTTCCACTAGTGGAAGAGTCTAGGACTAGAAGTCATAGCCTCAGAATTAAAGGATGTTCCTTTAGGAAGATAAGGAGGAATTTCTTTAGTCAGAGGGTGGTGAATCTGTGGAATTCTTTGCCACAGACGGCTGTGGAGGCCAAGCAAAGAATATCTTTAAGACAGAGATAGATAGATTCTTGATTGGTACAGGTGTCAAGGGTTATGGGGAGAGGCAGGAAAATAGGGTTAGGGGGAAGACATAGATCAGTCATGATTGAATGGCAGAGTAGACTTGATGAATAGACTAATTCGGCTCCTATCACTTATGACCTAATATGTGATTCTTTTCTTCCACTTTGTATATGGCCACACTCTGACAATGGAGGAGGCCCAGGACAGAAAGCTCAGTGTGGGAATGGGAAGGGGAGTTAAAATGATTTGCAACCGGGAGATCCATCAGGCTTTGCCAGAACAAGCGCAAGTGTTTGGCGAAACTGTCGCCGAGGCTAAGCATGGTCTCGCCAACCAGGAATACCAAATGCCGTGGATGAGATTAGAGGAAATGCACGTGAAGCTTTGTCTCACCTGGATCGACTGCTGGGATCCCTGGATGGAGGTGAGGTAGGAGGTATAGGGACAGGTGTACTTCTCCTGTGGTTGCAGGGGAAAGTACCTGAGGAGGAGTTGTTTGTGTGGGAAGGGATGAGTGAACTAAGGAGTTGTGGAGAGTGGTCTCTGAGGAAGGCCTAAAGGGGTGGAGATGGGAAGATGTGATTGGTGGTGAGATCATGTTGAAGGTGGCGGAAATGCTGAAGAAATCCAGAAGGGGAAGGGAAGATTATAAAATATTTGCAAGCACAAGAGGAAGTATCCTTGTTCCTTCTGGGGTGAAGGGGAGCAGGAGCAGAACGACGGGACACACTTGGGCAAGGGGTCCAACCACGTACAATAATGAGTTAAACTCTTTGCATTGAAATAGGTGCAATTTGGCCTTCCTTTTGCATGAGATGTATTTTCTATCCTGCTCTGCCTACTGGACTTGCCTTTTCTCCTCTAGGAGACGGTACCTTCCTATCTGAAAATAGGCACAAAAAGCTGGAGTAACTCAGTGGGACGGGCAGCATCTCTGCAGAGAAAGAATGGATGACATTCTGGGTTGAGACCTTTCTTCAGACCTATCTGAGCTTTGTCCTTTGCCCTGCCAACTCATTCTGGTTGCCACATTATGGAACATTAAACAGTAGCGCACAGAAACATGCCCTTCATCTCATCAGGTCTACACCAACCACGATCCCAATCTAATCAATGCCATCTGCAGGCACAGGGCCTGTGTCTCTCTGTTCTCTGCCTGTTCGTGTGGCATGCTTAATGCCATCGTATCTCAATAGATAAAGACAATAGACAATAGGTGCAGGAGTAGGCCATTCGGCCCTTCGAGCTAGCACCGCCATTCAATGTGATCATGGCTGATCATCCCCAATCAGTACCCCGTTCCTGCCTTATCCCCATATCCCCTGACTCCGCTATCTTAAGGGGTTGGACAGGCTAGATGCAGGAAGATTGTTCCCGATGTTGGGGAAGTCCAGGACAAGGGGTCACAGCTTAAGGATAAGGGGGAAATCCTTTAAGACCGAGATGAGAAAGACTTTTTTCACACAGAGAGTGGCGAGTCTCTGGAACTCTCTGCCACAGAGGGTAGTTGAGGCCAGTTCATTGGCTATATTTAAGAGTGAGTTGGATGTGGCCCTTGTGGCTAAGGGGATCAGAGGGTATGGAGAGAAGGCAGGTACGGGATACTGAGTTGGATGATCAGCCATGATCATATTGAATGGCGGTGCAGGCTCGAAGGGCTGAATGGCCTACTCCTGCACCTAATTTCTATGTTTTCTATGTTTAGGAGCCCTATCTAGCTCTCGCTTGAAAGTATCCAGAGAACCGGCTTCTACCGCCCTCTGAGACAGAGAATTCCACAGACTCACAACTTTCTGTGAGAAAAAGTGTTTCCTCGTCTCAGTTCTAAATGGCTTACCCCTTATTCTTAAACTGTGGCCCCTGGTTCTGGACTCCCCCAACATCGGGAACATGTTTCCTGCCTCTAGCGTCTCCAAACCCTTAACAATCTTATATGTTTCAAAAAGATCCCCTCTCATCCTTCTAAACTCCAGTGTACAAGCCCAGCCGCTCCATTCTCTCAGCACATGACAGTCCCGCCATCCCGGGAATTAATCTTGTAAATCTACACTGCACTCCATCAATAGCAAGAATGTCCTTCCTCAAATTAGGGGACCAAAACTGCACACAATACTCCAGGTGTGGTCTCACTATGGCTCTGTACAACTGTACATCTCCTTCTACAACTCCCCTGGCATCCTGCCCCAGGAACCTACCATGTTCTGTACAAAAATACTTGCCTCACAAATCTTTAAATGTTGCCCCTCGCACATTAAGCCTAGGCCCTCTAGTCTTTGGTAGACAAAAATGCTGGAGAAACTCAGCGGGTGAGGCAGCATCTATGGAGCGAAGGAAATAGGCAACGTTTCGGGTCAAAACCCTTCTTCAGACTGATGTGAGGGTGGGGGGGGGGGGGGGGGCAGGAAGAAGAAAGGAAGAGGTGGAGCCAGTGGGCTGAGGGAGAGCTGAGAAGGGGAGGAGAAAGTAGGGACTACCTGAAATTAGAGAAGTCAATGTGCATACCGCTGGGGTGAAAACTGCCCAAGCGAAATATGAGGTGCTGCTCCTCCAATTTACGGTGGGACTCACTCTGGCCATGGAGGAAGCCCAGGACAGAAAGGTCAGATTCGGAATGGGAGGGGGAGTTGAAGTGCTGAGCCACCGGGTGATCAGGTTGGTTATTGCGAACCGAGCGGAGGTGTTCAGCGAAGCCTACGCTTGGTCTCTCCGATGTAGATCAGCTGACATCTAGAGCAGCGGATGCAATAGATGAGGTTGGAGGAGGTGCAGGTGAACCTCTGCCGCACCTGGAAAGACTGCTTGGGTCCTTGAATGGAGTCAATGGGGAGGTAAAGCGACAAGTGTAGCATTTCCTGCAGTTGCAAGGGAAAGTGCCCGGAGAGGGGGTGGTTCGGGTGTGAAGAGACAAATTAACCAGGGAGTTCCGGAGGGAGCGGTCTCTGCAGAAAGCAGACAGGGGAGGAGATGGTAAGATGTGGCAAGTGGTGGGATCACGTTGGAGGTGGCGAAAATGAAGGAGTATTATTTGTTGTAGGTGACAGCTGGTAGGGTGGAAGGTGAGGACAAGGGGGACGTGTGGGTTGGGATGGGTAGTGAGGGCAGAGTCACGGAGTATAGAAGAGACCCTGGTGAGTGCCTCATCTATAGTAGAAGAGGGGAACCCCCGTTCCCTGAAGAATGAGGACATTTCCGATGCCCTTGTGTGGAACACCTCATCCTGAATGCAGATGCGGTGTAGATGGAGGAATTGGGAGTAGGGGTGGAGTCCTTCTTCCTACCCTGGAGGAAGCAGGGTAGGAAGAAGTATAGTCCAGATAGCCATGGGAGTCAGTGGGTTTATAGTGGAAGTTGGTCAGTAGTCTATCACCTGCGATGGAGATAGTGTGGTCAAGAAATGGTAGGGAAATGTTGGAAATGGTCCAGGTGTATTTGAGTGCCGGATGGAAGTTAGTGGTGAAATAAATGAAGTCAGTGAGTTGTCTGTGGGTGCAGGAAGTGGCACCAATGCAGTCGTTGATGTAGCGGAGGTAGAATTTGGGGATAGGGCCACGGTACGCCTCGAACAAGGATTGTTCATAGAAACATAGAAAATAGGTGCTGGAGTAGGCTATTCGGCCCTTCGAACCTGCACCGTCATTCAATATGATCAAGGCTGACATTCAATATGATCACAGCTAACTCTGCCCCCCAGCTTCGTGTCATCCGCAAACTTGGAGATGTTGCATTCAATTCCCTCATCCAGATCATTAATATATATTGTAAATAACTGGGGTCCCAGCACTGAGCCTTGCGGTACCCCACTAGTCACTGCCTGCCATTCTGAAAAAGACCCGTTTACTCCTACTTTTTGCTTCCTCTCTGCCAGCCTTCCTGTTCTATGTTGCCCCCCCTTTGTGATTCCCCCTTCCCTCCAACTCTACAACCTGCCCCCTCTAGTCTTTTTTTCATTTCATCTCCATCTCCATCTCCATCTCTATCCCACACTAGGATGGTTGTTTGGCTCTCTGCTTCTTCCTTGGTTAAAGGCTTCACCAGTTCCTCTTCACCACCAGGCTGGCTCCTGCAAGTCCACTCACCTCTTCATCAAAGCTGTTGCGTCAGGGTTGTGGGGCCAAGTTATAATAATAATAATAATAATAATAATAATAATAATAATAAATACTTTATTAATCCCCTCAGGGAAATTCAGATGTCCAAGAGCCAACAACTAACAAACCCACACATTCAGAACGAAAGCAGACAAAAAAGACGTAAAATATGGACAATACTTGAAAGCAATAAATACTTTAAAAAAAACAATAATTAACTATGAAAAATGCAAAGCATCCCCATAGCGGTCAGTATCATAAAATCTAATGGCGGCAGGGTGAAAGATCTCCTGAACCGCTCTGTTCTACAGCGCAGGGAGAGGAGTCGGTTGTTATTCCGTGTGCTCTTTTGACCCTCCAGAATTTCATGGAGGGGGTGCCCGGAGTTGTCGAGGATGGCCTGCACCTTGCTCCTCATACGCCTCAAGCACATCCCCCACAGAGTCCACTCTCCCTCCCAGTACTGAGCTAGCTCGTTTTACCAGCTTGACCAACTTCTTGCTGTTTTTTGCACTGATGTTGTTTTCCCAGCATACAACAACGTACAAAATGACACTTGCAGCCACAGTATAGCAAAATAGGTACAGCATGTCATTGTGCACATTGAGGGATCAGAGCCTCCTGAGGAAAAAGAGTTATGGCAGTCTCTTGTGATTTGGGGAACTGTGCTATTTCTTTCTTATTCATGACCCTCCTTCAAGTCTTCCTTGTACATTGAATACCATATTGGTGTTGCTTCCTGTGCTCATGTGCAACTACAAGTTTCATTTCCTTTGCTGCCCAGTTTCACGTAAATGGTCCATATCCCCCCGTTCCCTTCTTCAGACCCCTGTCTCTAGTTCAGGAGATAGATTGGTGGCTAACATCTATGCCTATTAGAAACATAGAAACATAGAAATTAGGTGCAGGAGTAGGCCATTCAGCCCTTCGAGCCTGCACCGCCATTCAATATGATCATGGCTGATCATCCAACTCAGTATCCCGTACCTGCCTTCTCTCCATACCCTCTGATCCCCTTAGCCACAAGGGCCACATCCAACTCACTCTTAAATATAGCCAATGAACTGGCCTCAACTACCCTCTGTGGCAGAGAGTTCCAGAGACTCACCACTCTCTGTGTGAAGAAAGTCTTTCTCATCTCGGTCTTAATTCCCTTCCCCTTCTGGATTTCTCCATCACCATCTTGGCAGAAAGGCCAGCAATTAATATCCATGTGTCCACTCACTTCCTCTGCTGCCTCAATGGGTCTTCTTCCCACTGGAAGAAAGCTATTCCATTCCATCCCCAACTTCCTCAGACTCTGTCAAATCCAGGTAATCAAGAGATTTTCCACACAGATGCCTCTGATACATCCTCCTTCTCACTTAAACAAAGTTGACAGAGTGCTTTTGTTCGCAATCATACAGCCCACACTAATCCCACCCGCTTGCATTTAGTCCATATCCTTCTAAACCTTTCCTATCCATGTACTTGTCCAAGTATGTGATCAGACGATCTATATCCCTGCACCATATTCTCACTCCCTCTCCCCCCATGCAGAAGGAGCCTTGGTTGAAATTTATGAGTCGTCCTCAAATACAGGAGAGGTGCCGGAAGACTGGAGGATGGAAAATGTTGTGCCTCTTTTCAAGTAGGGCTGCAGGGAAAATACTGGGAACTATAGACCGGTGAGCTTACCCTGTGTAGTTGGTAAGTTACTGGAGAGTATTCTGAGGTGTAGGCTATACGGGCATTTGGATGGGCAAGAGCTGATTATGGATAGTCAGCATGGTTTTGTACATCCGCAAACTTTGAGATGTCACCCTGTATGTTCTCATCCAAAGCATTGATATAGATGACAAACAGTAATGGGCCCAGCACCGAACCCTGAGGCACACCACTAGTCACAGGCCTCCAGTCTGAAAAGCAACCTTCCACCATCACCCTCTGCTTCTTTTCCATGAAGCCACTTTTCCATCCATTCAACTATCATTCCTTGGATCTCATGCCATCTAACCTTCCAGAGCAGCCTATCACGTGGAACCCTGTCGAATGCTTTGCTGAGATCTGTCCATACAACATCTACAGCTCTGTCCTCATCAACCATTTTGGTTACGTCTTCAAAAAAATTCAATATAGAAAAGTGTGAGGTGTTACATTTTGGGACGTCGAACAAGGGCAGGACCTACACAATAAATGGTAGGTCTCTGGGGAGTGTTGTAGAGCAGAAGGATCTAGGTGTACAGGTGCATCGTTCCTTGAAGGTCGAGTCGCAGGTAGATAAGGTGGTCAAAAAGGCTTTTGGCACTTTGGCCTTCATCAGTCAGAGTACTGAGTATTGAAGTTGGGAGGGCATGTTGTTGTTGTATAAGACGTTGGTGAGGCCGCATTTAGAATATTGTTTTCAGTTCTGGGCACCGTGTTACAGGAAAGATGTTGTCAAGGAGGATGAGGGGTGATCTTATAGAGGTGTATAAAATCATGAGAGGAAGATCGGGTAGATGCACAGAGTCTCTTGCCCAGAGTAGGGGAATCGAGGACAAAGGACAAAGGACATTTATTATCACATTCACCAATTGGTGTAGTGAAATTTGATTTGACTTGAGGACCAGAGGTCATAGGTTCAAAGTGAAGCAGAAAAGATTTAATATGGTTGGTTGGTGTATCGAACAAGCTGCCAGATGAGGTAGTTGAGGCTGGAACTATCCCATCATTTAAGAAACAGTTAGGCAGGTATATGGATAGGACAGGTTTGGAGGGATATGGACCAAGCGCAGGCAGGTGGGACTAGTGTAGTAGGGACATTGTTGGCCGGTGTGGGTAAGTTGGGCTGAAGGGCCTGTTTCTACACTGTATCACTCTATGACTATGTATTATTACACCGTGGTTGGCTTAGAAACATAGAAAATAGGTGCAGGCAGTGGCTATTCGGCCCTTCGAGCCAGCACCGCCATTCATTGTGATCATGGCTGATCGTCCGCTATCAATAACCCGTGCCTGCCTTTTCCCCATATCCCTTGACTCCACCAGCCCCTAGAGCTCTATCCAACTCTCTCTTAAATCCATCCAGTGATTTGGCCTCCACTGCCCTCTATGGCAGGGAATTCCATAAATTCACAACTTTCTGGCTAAAAAAGTTTTTTCTCACCTCAGTCTTAAATGACCTCCCCTTTATTCTGAGACTGTGGCCCCTGGTTCTGGACTCGCCGAACACTGGGAACATTTTTCCTGCATCTAGCTTGTCCAGTCCTTTTATAAATTTATATATTTCTATAAGATTCCCCCTCATCCTTCTAAACTCCAGTGAATACGAGCCGAGTCTTTTCAATCTTTCCTCATATGACAGTCCCGCCATCCCAGTCTTTCCGTTGTCTGGTTAGCACGCAACAAAATAGCTTTTCATTGTACCTCGGTATACGTAACAATAAACTAAGCTCAAACTCAACTCACCTTGTACCCCGCTAGCCTGAGCATTGACCAGACTGACTGGCCAGCCTCCCGAGTGTGAGTGAGACTGCTGCTCGACTCTCTCTGCATCTTCATCATCTTTCTGCAGGCACTCACTCCTCACTCCCTGCGCCCTGTAGCGTGCCTTCCCCATGGGAATGCTGCCCACCCCATCCCCCGGCTACAACCAGTCGTCATTCCCCGCCGAGCTGCCGCCCATCCCGGGTCCGGGCTGGTCCAGGCCTTGGCAACGCCAGGCCCCGTCGCCATGGAGACGCCGCCCGCCCCGGGCCGGAGCCACTTCCTGGTTACCGGCCGGACGCCCCGCCCCACCATGTGACGGTTTCCGGCCAGTGACGCAACCACAACAACACAAGATGGCGGCGGCGGCGGCGGGGGGAGAGCGGCCGCGTCCCGGGGCGGAGGCGGCGGCGAGGGGCAGCGGGCTGCGGCCCGGGGCAGAGGGGGAGACAGAGGCGGCGAGGAGCAGCGGGCTGCGGCCCGGGGCAGAGGCAGAGGGAGAGGGAGAGAGGGGCTGCGGCCCGCGGCCCGGGGCAGAGGGGGAGGCGGCGAGGGGCAGCGGCAGCGGGAGCGGGAGCGGGCTGTGTCCCGGGGCAGAGGGGGAGGCGGCGAGGGGCAGCGGCAGCGGGCTGTGTCCCGGGGCGGAGGCGGAGGGAGAGACAGAGACAGCGAGGAGCAGCGGGCTGCAGCCCGGGGCAGAGGCAGAAGCAGAGGCAGTGGCAGAGGGAGAGAGGAGCAGCGGCAGCGGGCTGCGGCCCGGGGCAGAGGCGGAGGGCAAGCGGCCGGGCGCCGGCGGACAGGCAGCAAGGCCCGGGGTCGAGGAGGAGGAGGAGGAGGGAGAGCGACCGGGTCCTGGCGGAGAGGCGGCCGGAGGCCCGGGCCCCGAGGACAGCGGCGATCTACAGCGGGCGGAAGAGCGGCTCGGCCGGCTGTTGGCCCAGTGTGAGCCGGGGCTGCTGCTACTGCAGCGGCTGCTGGTGTGGGAGCGGCCGGCGCACAGCGGCCTCATGCTGCTCGGCCTCAGCGGCGTCTTCTGGTAAAGTGGCGGCCGGAGCAGCACCGTCACCGTGTCCGCCTCCCCCCGCAGCGCCAGTCCGCTCCTCTCCGCTCAGACCCCGCACCCTCTGCACTCACTCGGCAGCCGCCGCATCGACCCCCGCCATCAGCTGGCGCCGTCTCCACCGTAACCCCCGGGGCTGAGTGAACATCCCCAATACTGTGTACAGTCCTGATCATATAAACATACAACGTGGAAACAGGCACCGACCCAACTCGTAAATGCCCACCAAGATGTCTGTGCCATCTGCCTGTAGGCTCAAATTTTTCTAAACCTTTTCTAGGGATTAACGGGTCCCTTTCAGAATGGCAGGCAGTGACGAGTGGGGTACCGCAAGGCTCGGTGCTGGGACCGCAGCTATTTACAATATACATCAATGATTTGGATGAAGGGATTCAAAGTAACATTAGCACATTTGCAGATGACACAAACATGTGGCCTGGGGCGGAGGTGGCAGTGTGAACTGTGAGGAGGATACTATGAGAATGCAGGGTGACTTGGTTGGGTGAGTGGGCAGATGCAGTTTAATGTGGATAAATGTGAGGTTATCCACTTTGGTGGCAAAAAAAGGAAGGCAGATTACTATCCTAAATGGTGTCAAGTTGGGGAAAAGGGAAAGATCTGGGGGGTCTTTGTTCATTAGTCAATGAAAGTAAACATGCAGGTAGAGCAGGCAGTGAAGAAAGCAAATGGCATGTTGGCCTTTATAACAAGAGGAGTATAGGAGCAAAGAGGTCCTTCTGCAGTTGTATAGGGTCCTAGTGAGACCACACCAGGAGTACTGTGTGCAGTTTTGGTCCCTTAATTTGAGGAAGGACATTCTTGCTACTGAGGGAGTGCAGCGTAGGTTTACAAGGTTAATTCCCGGGGTGACGGAACTGTCATATGCTGAGAGAATGGAGCGGCTGGGCTTGTACACGCTAGTTTAGAAGGATGAGACGGGATCTTATTGAAACATATAAGATTATTAAGGGTTTGGACACGCCAGAGGCAGGAAACATATTTCCTGATGTTGGGGGAGTCCAGAACCAGGGTGCTCTGTTTAAGATATGGGGTAAGCCATTTAGAACGGAGATGAGGAAACACTTTTTCACACAGAGAGTTGTGAGTCTGTGGAATTCTCTGCCTCAGGGCGGTGGGGGCCGGTTCTCGGGATACTTTCAAGAGAGTGCTAGATAGGGCTTTTAAAGATAGCAGAGTCAGGGGATATGGGGAGAAGGCAGGAACGGGGTACTGATTGGGGATGATCAGCTATGATCACATTGAATGGCAGTGCTGGCTCGAAGGGCCAAATGGCCCACTCCTGCACCTATTGTCTATCCATGTAACTGTAAACGTTGTGATTATACCTGCCTCATTGTCTTAGAATGATACAGTGTGGAAACAGACCTTCGGCTCAACTTGCCCACACCAGCAAACATGTCCCTGGTAAACTAATCCCACCTGCCTGAGTTTGGTCCATATCCCTGCAAACCTGTCCTATCAATGTACGTCTAACTGTTTCTTTAATGCTGGTTTAGTCCCAGCCTCAACTACCTCCCCTGGCAACTTGTTCCATACGCCCGCATATGATGAGCGTTTGATGGCCTGTACTCGCTAGAGTTTAGAAGAATGAGGGGGGACCTCATTGAAATGCACTAAATAGTGAAAGGCTTGGATAGAATGAATGTGGAGAGGATGTTTCCACTAGCGGGAGAATCTAAGACTAGAGGTCATAGCCTTAGAATTATTTGCCGCAGAAGGCTGTGGAGGCCAAGTTAATTGATATTTTTAAGGCATAGATAGTTATTTTTATTAGTATGGGTGTCAGAGGTTATGGCAAGAAGGCAAGAGAATACGGTTAGGAGGGAGAGATAGATCAGTCATGATTGAATGGCGGAGTAGCATTATTGGGCCAAATAGCCTAATTCTGCTCCTATCACTTATGACTTTATGACCCACCACTCTTTGTGTGAAAAACCTATGTCCTTTGGCCAAGAGACTCAGTACTTTTACCCAATCTATTTGTTTCATCATTTTATACACCTCAATAAAATCACCTTTCGTCCTCCTGCACTCCAAGGAATAGAGTGCCAGCCTACTCAACCTCTCCCTATAGCTCAGACTCTAACCCTGGCAACATCCGTGTAAATCTGCTCTGTACCCGTTCCACCTTGACAACATCTTTCCTGTAACACGGTGCCCAGACCTGAACACAATACTCTAAATGTGGCCTCACCAACGTCTTATACAACTGCGACTCCACCTTCAAGCAACCATGCACCTGTACTCCTAGATTCCTCTGCTCTCCAACACTCCCCAGAGGCCGACCATTCACTGTGTAGGTCCTGCCCACGTTAGACTTCCCAAAATGCAACACCTCACACTTCTCTGTATTAAATTCCATCAATTGAGCGATGCTGGCTCGAAGGGCCGAATGGCCTCCTGCACCTATTTTCTATGTAACCATTCCTCACCCACCTGGCCAATCGATCCAGATCCTGCTGCAATTTTTCACAAACATTTTCACTATGCAAAACCACCCACTTTTATATCATCTGCAAACTTATTAATAGAATATAGCAATCGAGAAAAATGGGTGCAGGAGTAGGCCATTTGGCCCTTCGAACCAGCACCGCCATTCAATATGATCATGTCTGATCATCTAAAATCAGTACCCCGTTCCTGCTTTTTCCCTCATATCCTTTGATTCCTTTAGCCCTAAGAGCTAAATATCTCTCTTGAAAACATCCCATGTATTGGTCTCCACTGCCTTCAGTGGCAAAGTTTTCCACAGATTCACAACTCTCCGGGTAAAAATGTTTTCCACATTTCAGTCCTAAAAGGCCTATCCCTTATTCTTGAACTGTGACCCCTGGTTCTGGACTCCCCCAACCTGGGGAACATTTTTCCTGCATCTAGCCAGGCCAATCCCTTAAGAATTGTATGTGCTTCCATAAGATCCCCTCTCATCCTGAATCCCATTGAATACAAACTCAGTCCATCCATTCTTTCATCATGTCAGTCCCGCCATCTTGGGAATTAACCTGGTGAACCTCCTCTGCATTCCCTCAATAGCAGTAATGTCCTTCCTCAAATTAGGAGACTAAAATTGCACACAATACTCCAGGTGTGTTCTCACACGGGCCCTGTACACCTGCAGTAGGACCTCCTTGCTCCTTTACTCAACTCCTCTCGGTCAAAATGCCGTTAGCTTTCTTCACTACCTGTGGTACTTGCATGCTTACCTTCAGTGACTGATGTACTAGCACACCCAGGTCTCGTTGCACCTCCCCTTTTCCTAATCTGATACCATTCAGATAATAATCTGCCTTCCTGTTCTTGCCTCCAAAGTGGATAACCTCACATTTTTCCACATTAAACTGCATCTGCCATGCATCTGCCCACTCACCTAACCTATCCAAGTCATCCTGCAGCCTCACAGCATCCTCCTTGCAGCTCACACTGCCACCCAGCTTTGTATCATCTGCAAACTTGGAGATGTGGCCCTGTGGCTAAGGGGATCAGAGGGTATGGAGAGAAGGCAGGTACGGGATACTGAGTTGGATGATCAGCCATGATCATATTGAATGGCGGTGCAGGCTCGAAGGGCTGAATGGCCTACTCCTGCACCTAATTTCTATGTTTCTATGTTTCTATGTTTCTATGTATGTTCTCATCCAAATCATTGATGTAGATGACAAACAGTAATAGGCCCAGCACCGAACCCTGAGGCACACCACAAGTCACAGGCCTCCAGTCCGAGAGACAACCTTCCACCATCACCCTCTGCTTCCTTCCATGAAGCCAATTTTCTATCCATTCAACTCTCTCCTTGGATCCCATGTGATCTTCCAGAGCAGCCTGCCATGCGGAATCTTGTCGAAAGCCTTACTGAAGTCCATATATACAATATCTATAGCTCATCGACCTTTTTGGTCATGTCTTGTGCTGAAGCAAAGGCAGAATTTCATTGTCCTGTCAGGGACACATGACAATAAACTCTTTTGACTTAAAAAAAAAATCAGATTTGTGAGATATGACATCCCACGTACAAAACCATGCTGACTATCCCTAATCAGCCCTTGACTGTTTAAATTCCTGTATAACCTATCCCTCAGAATACCCTCTAGTAACTTTCCAACTTTCACTGGCCTATAGTTCCCAGCTTTTTCCCTGCAGCCCTTCTTGAAAAGAGGCACAACATTTGCCACCCTCCAGTCTTCTGGCACCTCTCTTGTATTTAAGGACGACTTGTAAATTTCCACCTGGGGTCCCGCAATTTCTTCGCTGGTTTCCCACAATGTCCTCAGATGTATCTGATCAGGCCCTGGAGATTTGTCTACCTTCCTACACGTTAGTACGTCCAGAGCCTTTTCGACCACAACACAGACTGCTCTCAAGACACTTCTATTGACTGAACAAAGTTCCTCCATCCTCCTGTCTTTCTCCTCAGTAAATGCAGAGCAGAAATACTCCATCTCCTGTGGCTCCACACAGAGGCGACTGCTTTGATTCCCAAGGGACCCCATCCTCTCTGGTTACCCTTTTCCCCCCTTATGTATTTATAAAATCTCTTAGGATTGTCCTTAATGCATCTGCCAGAGCTATCTCCTGGCCCCTATTTGCCCTTCTGATTTCCTTTTTTACTTTGCTCCTTAGTTCATGAAACTCCTCCAGGGATACACTAGATCACAGCTGCCTATACCTGTCCCACACATCCTTCTTATTTTTGACTAATGCCTCCATTTCTGTCGCCAGCCAAGCTTCCTTGTGTTTGCATGCCTTGCCCGTTGCCCTCAACTACCTCCTTTGGCAGTGTTCCATAGACCCAGCAACCTGTGTGGAAATAGTTGCCTCTGAGGATGTTATTAAATGATTCCCCTCTCATCTTTAGGCTATGCTCTGATTATCCAACGTATCCATCCCCCTGATAATGTAATGAATTCCTAAGGTGATCTGTCAGCCTCAGTGCTCCAACTCTTGCATTTGATGTTATGACGGGTAAAAGCATACCTGCCAATTATATCTTTGACTTGGGATAGCAGGGAGTTCTTGCGGAGGGACGTTGGGGTCCAAATCTATAGTTCCCTGACAGTGGCAAGGATGAAGAATGTGTATGGTATGCTTGCCTTTGTCAGTCGGGCCATTATAAGAGTCACAGTCTTGTTGGAGCTTTAAACGGCTTTGGCCAGGCCATGTTTAGATTATTTTGTGCAGTTCTAGTCACCCCATTGCAGGAAGGATGTGAAGGCTTTGGATAGGGTGCAGAATAGTTTTACCAGGATGCTGCCAGGATTACAGGCTATTAGCTGTCATTGTCATAGGTTAACAATATGGGATAATTTTCTCTGGAACGTCAGAGGTTGAGTTGAGGCATGATAGTAATATCTACAATTACAAGAAAGATTGACAGGGTAGACAATCAAAACGTTTTTCCCCAGAGTGGAAATGTCAAGGACTGGAGGGTGAAAGTGATGGGTGCATAAACGTGGCTGGCAAGGGTGGTGATAAATATGATGGTGGCATTTGCCAGACTTAGATAGACACATGGGTGAACAGGGCAGAGTGATGTGGATCTCACACAGGCAAGGACGTTAGTTTAACTTGGCATTATCAATGGTGTTGGTATTCTGGGCCAGAGGGTCTGTTCCTGTGCTAAACTGTTCTATGAGGGGATGAATGGGGCCCTCCTGTCTTATGACATAATAAGTACTTGTATCCCAGAGCTCCGCTGTAGAGAGGTGAGGCAGGTATTGGGTGTGGACTTGGCAGAGTTGGGGTGCAGGGGAATGGTGATGCTGAGATTGTGACCAGTCTTGGGCCGATGATGTGTGGCTCTTCAATCTCAGCAATCAGTTCTTTCTATCAATCAATGCTGAACGATGCCTTTGTCAACAGGTTGTTTTCCTCCACTTCCCTGCGGCCGATCTTCCTCATCAGTTCATCTTTGTTGGGCATTTTGTTGTTGGATCGTTGGAAGAGTGGTGTGTTGGCCCGTGTCATGGGTAAGTCTCACATGCTTGGTGCATCATGGGTACCAAAGATCCTATAGCAAGCAAGATAGATCACTCGACGAAAAAGACATAGTACGGTCATGGGCAGATTCATGGGTCATTTTCGGCCCCATTTCCGTGACCGGCTTCCGTCTCCGCACCAAAGATCCCGTAGCGGAGCAAAGATACTAGTGCGGAGACGGAAGCCGGTTACGGAAACATCCTTGTAAAAATAAAAGTTATTTGGTAAAACTCTTCTCATTTTCAGAATTATAATTTATTAATACAAACTGTTCCCCCGCAACATTGATTACACTGTGAGAGGGATAACCAGGATCGGGTCGGGTTACTGAAATGGATGAAAAAAAGGCCCACATTCCGCTCCGTTGCGTACAACACGTCAGCCCATTGCATTTAGCAGGAGTGGTCTATCTTGCTCCCTCCGCTATAGGATCTTTGATGGGTACGTCTCACATGGCTGGTGCATCATAAGTGCAGCGCACCCACATACCTGGTGCATCATGGGTAGGTCTGCAGCACACTCACATAACCAGTTATACCCCAATTACTAAATGCCCCAATACGCTGTCACCCCATCGGTCCTCACCCACCCCTATCTCCGTTGTCACCCTGGCTGTGCTCTGCAGTCTCTCTCTACCCAGACCCTGTACCCCATCCACCCCCTGCCCACAATGAGTTACCCTCTCACCCTCACTGTGTGCTCAAGGTGATCATCTTTGTCCGTTTTATCTCCGCAGTGCAACATCCAGTGGATGAAGACGTCAGGTACGTTCCCTCTGCACAAGCTGCAGTTCTTTAGCTACAGAGGATGTGGTGGGGGTTGGTGAATCAGACAGGTATTGTCATTTTGGGAAGTATGGGTAGAATGTGTTTGGGTACAGTTTAACAGTAACATGTGCAATATGATGGGAATGGTAGACTTACAATGGAGGGGGGGAGAGCAGATTAGCGGGAGTTTCAGATGTACAAGATCAGATGTGTGGTGATTGTGTGAATTTAATTACCCATCAATGATTACAACAATGTTAAAGGAAGAGTTTCTAAACTGATGAGAGATACATAGAAGGTGATTGCCTGCAGTCTTTTCCCCAAGAGTGTATTACTAGAGGGCAGAGTTTTAAGGTAAGAGTGGGAAAGATTTCTAGAGGCAATCTCTTACATAGAAATTAGGTGCAGGAGTAGGCCATTCAGCCCTTCGAGCCTGCACCGCCATTCAATATGATCATGGCTGATCATCCAACTCAGTATCCCGTACCTGCCTTCTCTCCATACCCTCTGATCCCCTTAGCCACAAGGGCCACATCCAACTCACTCTTAAATATAGCCAATGAACTGGCCTCAACTACCCTCTGTGGCAGAGAGTTCCAGAGACTCACCACTCTCTGTGTGAAAAAAGTCTTTCTCATCTCGGTCTTAAAGGATTTCCCCCTTATCCTTAAGCTGTGACCCCTTGTCCTGGACTTCCCCAACATCGGGAACAATCTTCCTGCATCTAGCCTGTCCAACCCCTTAAGAGGGTGGTGGATATATGGAGTGAGCTGCCAGAGGAAGAAGCGGGTGCAATTAAAAGACATTTGTACAGGTACATGGATGGGTTCAGCAGGAGATAGGCCAAATATAGGCAAATGGGGGTAGTTTGGATGGGGCATAGATGAGTCGGGCCAAAGGTCTTGTTTCTGTACTGTATGCAGAGATGCCAAGTGTCCCGGATTCGCCGTATTTTATCCCGGCGAAATAAACTTTTTACGGTGTTCCGGCAGCCAAACGTGCTGTTACGGAACACCGCCGCGCTGGTGTTCCTCCCGTGGTGAACACCGGCGCCATGTGTCCCCGGTTTGCCAGCCCGCGCGATCAGCGGCACTTTGCCGGGCCCTAGTGTCCGCGCGTGCGCAGTGGGGGAGGGTTGCCGGGCCCCAGTGGCCGCGCGTGCGCAGTGGGGGAGGGTTGCCGGGCCCCAGTGGCCGCGCGTGCGCAGTGGGGGAGGGTTGCCGGGCCTGGCGCCATTTCGAGCCACGCCACGCCCGGCCCAGAGCCCGGGCGGCGCCGGCCCGCGCGATCAGCGGCACTTTCTTGCCGCCAGCCGGCCGCTCGCGGCAGCCCCATCACCGGGCCTCCCCCCCACCCCCACCCAGTGCGCAGGCGCAGACCCGCCGGCAACCTTGCCAAGTGCGCATGTGCCGCACCCGCCCGCCGGCAGCCCGCTGATCTGCACCAGTGCGCAGGCGCAGACCCGCCGGCAACAACCCCAGGTGAGTACGGAGAGAAATGCATTTAACCCCATTTGTTACGGACAAATGGGTTAAATGTTACTGTGAACTAAATTTAGGGTTGGCATCTCTGTGTATGACTGACTCCAAGACATTACAGATGCTGGAACCTGGAGCACAAAACCAACTAATGATGGAACTCTGGATGGAGGTTGGTGTTTTGGGTTGACACAGGGCCTCGACCCAAAACATTGATCACCCCTCCACCCCACAGATGCTGCTTGATCTGCTGAGTTCCTGCAGCAGTTTGTTTGGTTCAGGTACAAGCTAACCAATTTGATCCAATTTGTGGTCCCAGCCACAAAGACAGATGTGTACAGCAATTCGTTCTTCCCACGCACTATTAGAGCATGGAATAATCTCCACCAAACCACGGTTGCCCAGCCAGATGCAACTAAATTTAAAGTGGCACTTTCTTCCCAATAACCCTCTCTGGCTTAACCCCTCCCTTCACCACCTCCAGTTTAAATTCCAGTTGGAATATTTTGGAGGACCAAGAACCAAGAACCACTTTCCCACAAGAAGGAAAAGGTCGGAGAACCAAACAGCTCCTTGAATTATGAGAAAGTTGGTGAATATGATGAAATTAAAAAAGCTAAATACTTCAAACAAGAATCGGGTTACAAGAAGCTGAGAAGTGAAGAAGAAACATGAAATGCAAATAAATCATCCAACATAAAGTAACGCTTGACATAAAGCAGAACTGCAAACCTCCTGCATCTGTGGTCCTGACCTAAAGCATTGTTCATTATCAGTCCACACACAGAACACAGAACTCAGCCCTGAGGCCAAACAAGAGGCCAAAACCAAGAGCAAATCAGCCTGCACTATAATCCATATCCCTCCATTCCCTACATATCCATGTGTTTATCCAGAAGTCTCCTAAATGCCACTATTGTATCTGCCTCCACAACCAACCCTGGCAGTGTCTCCCAGAAACATAGTGAAAGAAAAAGTATCCAGGGGTGAAGCATCTTTGAAAAGGAAAAAGCTGCCAGGAATAGATGAAATTAATCCAAAACACAAAGTGCTGGAGGAACAAAGAGGCTCAGGCAGCATCTGTGACGGGAATGAACCTAATGATGGATTTGGGGGAAGAAAAGTGGTTGGGACAAAACAAAGCCTGGCAAGTGATAGGTGTTTGATATTTCCACCCTGGGGAAAAAGATTCTGAGACTCAGATACAGCACGAAAACAGGCCTTTCGACCCACCAAGTCCGCACCGTCAGCAATCGCCCTGTATACCAAGGGTTCCCAACCTGGATACTGGGGAGGAATTGCAATTTATAGAAGCCAATTAACCTATAACCATATAATGGGGCTCTGGTCAAACACACAAGATCAGAACACAAGAATAAGAGGAGGCCATTCAGCCCCATAAGCCTGCTGCCTCATTTATCCACACCACTCCCTGTCTGCCTTAGGTCTGTTACCATATAACCATATAACAATTACAGCACGGAAACAGGCCCTCTCGGCCCTTCCAGTCCGTGCCGACCATTTGTTTTCCCCTAGTCCCATCTACCTGCATTCAGACCATACCCCTCCATTCCCTTCACGTCCATATACCTATCCACTTTACTCTTAAATGTTAAAATCGATCCTGCCTCCACCACATCTGCTGGAAGCTCATTCCACACAGCCACCACCCTCCGAGTAAAGAAGTTCCCCCTCACGTTACCCCGAAACTTCTGTCCCTTAATTCTCATGTCATGCCCTCTTGTTTGAATCTTCCCTACCCTCAATGGGAAAAACGTATCCACGTCAACTCTGTCTATCCCTTTCATCATTTTAAAGACCTCAATCAAGTCCCCCCTTAACCTTCTGCGCTCCAAAGAATAAAGACCTAACTTGTTCAACCTTTCTCTGTAACATAGTTGCTGGAACCCTGGCAACATTCTAGTAAATCTCCTCTGTACTCTCTCTATTTTGTTGACATCCTTCCTATAACTAGGCGACCAAAATTGTACACCAAACTCCAGAATTGGTCTTACCAATGCCTTGTACCATTTTAACATTACTTCCCTACTCCTATATTCAATGCTCTGATTTATAAAGGCCAGCACACCAAAGGCTTTCTTTACCACCCTATCTACATGCGATTCCACCTTCAGGGAACTATGCACAGTTATTCCTAGATCCCTCTGTTCCACAGCATTCCTTAATTCCCTACCATTTACCATGTACGTCCTATTTTGATTTGTCCTGCCAAGATATAGCACTTCACACTTAACAGCATTAAACTCCATCTGCCATCTTTCAGCCCACTTTTCCAAATGGCCCAAATCTCTCTGTAGACTTTGAAAATCTACTTCATTATCCACAACACCACCTATCTTAGTATCATCTGCATACTTACTTATCCAATTTTCCACCCCATCATCCAGATCATTGATGTACATGACAAACAACAGTGGACCCAACACAGATCCCTGAGGCACCCCACTGGTCACCCGGCTTCCAACCTGACAAACAGCCATCCACCATTACTCTCTGACATCTCCCATTCAGCCACTGTTGAATCCATCTTGCTACTCCGCCATTAACAGCCACAGATTGAACCTTCTTAACCAACCTTCCATGGGGAACCTTGTCAAAGGCCTTACTGAAATCCATATAGACAACATCCACTGCTTTACCCTCATCAATTTCCCTAGTTACCGCTTCAAAAAATTCAAGAAGGTTTGTCAAACATGACCTTCCAGGCACAAATCCATGTTGACTGTTCCTGATCAGACCCTGTTTATCCAGATGCTTATATATATTATCTCTAAGTATCCTTTCCATTAATTTGCCCACCACTGATGTCAAACTAATAGGTCTATAATTGCTAGGTTTATTCTTTGAACCCTTTTTAAACAATGGAACAACATGCGCAGTACGCCAATCCTCCGGCACTATTCCCGTTTCTAATGACATTTGAAATATTTCTGTCATAGCTCCTGCTATTTCTACACTAACTTCCCTCAATGTCCTAGGGAATATCCTGTCAGGACCTGGAGACTTATCCACTTTTATATTTTTCAAAAGTGTCAGTACTTCCTCCTCTTTGAATCTCATAGTTTCCATAGCTACTCTACTTTTTCCCCTTAACTCACAGAGTTCAATATCCTTCTCCTTGGTGAATACCGAAGAAAAGAAATTGTTCAATATCTCCCCCATCTCTTTTGGCTCTGCAGATAGCTGTCCATTCTGGTTCTCTAATGGTCCAATTTTATCGCTCGTTATCCTTTTGCTATTAATATAGCTGTACAAACCCTTTGGGTTTACTTTCACCTTTCTTGCCAAAGCAACCTCATATCTTCTTTTAGCCTTCCTAATTTCTTTCTTAAGATTCTTTTTACATTCTTAGAATCATTCTTTACATTCTTTACATGCTATAAACCTGCATGTCTTTGGAATCTGGGAAAAAACCGGAGCATCCGCAGAAAACCCACATGGTCACAGGGAGAGTGTACAAACTCCATATAGACAGCACCTGTAAACACGATTTAACCTGGGTCTCTGGCGCTGTGAGGCAGCAACTTGACCACTGCTCCACCGTGCTAGCCCAAAACACTTGCACGCTTCTCAATTTCATGCACTTCTGTCAGTTCTCCCTGCACCAGAGAAAGCTATCCAAGTCTGTCCAATCTCCCGGTAGCTAATACTCCCTAATCCAGGCATCATTCTGGCAAAATGGCTCTTTCCAAAGCCTCCATGTCCTTCCTGTGATGGGGATGAGCAGAACTGCATGTAAAACTCCACATGCAGACTAACCACAGTATTATGAAGCTGCAACATGACTCCCTGATTCTGATACTCAATGCTCCAACCAATGAAAGCTGGCATGCCGTCTGCCTTCCTTACTGCTCTATCTACTTGTGTTCTGGACTTTGACCACAAGATCCCTCAATGTTGTTGGGGTCATGTCATTCATTGTATTCTTTACCCGTACATTCTACCTCACATTTGCTTGTATTAAACTACAATTTCTGCAGCTGATCTATATCCCGCTGTATAGTTTTGACTGCCTTCCTTACAGTCTGTGACCCCAGCAATCTCAGTGCAAACTTACTGACCAACCCACTTACGTCAAGTTACTAACCAACTCATCCATGTTGACGTTCCATGTTGCCTGACCGGATGAGTCAAAATTGCAGTGTCTGCAGTCACTTGTGTCTCCATCTTCTCTTCAATAATAACCAGATAACCAAAAGATGCAGAGTTGTAGCAGAGAAGGTGGTGTTTGCTTGGAGGAGCTAGACAATGTTTGTGTACTTGAGTATTCAGTCTTTATCAAAATACCTGCTGTGGAGATGGTGCTGATCTGTTGGACAGGACATATTGGAGAGGCTGAGAGTAGACAATTCACCTTGTCCTATTACCCAGGGATGTGGGGTGGCAACTCTCATCTTCTGGTCATATACATTGGTGGAAGGATATCTGAGGATTGGATACAGTGCCCTTGACAATCCTTATTCAAGGAGCTGCATACCTCATAATCAATTTAATATTAGAATAATCAGGTAGTTGGGGAGATTTGAAATAAAATAACAATGTATGCAAGAGGCAAATTGTGTGGCCTAGCACTTGTTGTTGAAGTAACAAAGATGTTGATAGAGATGCAGAGAAAGTTGGCTATGATTTTTTTATGAAATCCTTTGGCAAAGCTTTTCGTTAAGGACGTTATTAAAATGGAGTCTCATGGACTAGGAGTCAGTGTGGGCTTGGATAGAGTCAATCGTACAGTATAGAAACAGGCCCGCCAGTCCACCCCGTCCATGCCAACCATCAAGTGCTTATCTACACTAATCCCATGTTCTCACCTTTCCATGCACTCATCTGGATACTTGTAAAAATACCTGCCTCCATCGTCCCCTCCGGCAGTACAATCCAGACTCCATCTGTGGAAAAAATCCTTCTCGGCTCCCCACTGAGCCTCTTACTTTTTAGCCCAATGTTGTATGTACCCCTGTTAACAAATCTATCTCGGTCACTCAGTTGCGCACGCCTCTGTGAGTTTCCTCTCCTCCATGGAAAACAAATGCAATCTGATGCATCTCTTTTACAAATGCAATCATATCCTTCCCGCAGTGCGGGGACCAGAACTACACACACTACTCTATCCTTCCACTTTAGTTTTTTATTGCTTTTATGTATGCACAAATAAAACACAAATATAACAACGAAACATACAACATTACAATGAAACGTACAACAGTGTAGCGGGGGGGTTCAGTTTACAAATAATGATGCAGTATACAGAACTATTTTCATATTAAAACATTTTCCAATAACTTACATTATTGTCTATAAAATTATACAGTGTTGATGTCTTTATTTCTATACCTAGTCCATTTTTCCAATTTTCTGTTAAACTCGTCTTCTTTCACTCTTAGAGAATATGTCATTTTCTCCATGACAAATATTTCCTGTACTATGTCTAACCATTGTCTCAGTCTGGGTGTGTCCGCTGCAAACCAATTTCTTGTAATGGCCTTTCTGCCAGCTGTAAGTAGAAGTCTCAGAAGAAGAATGCAATCATATGTGTGTAACACTACAGTCATCCACTAATTCACAAAATTAGAGAGAATTTAATTGGAAAAATTTGATTTATAACCATATAACCATATAACACCATATAACAATTACAGCACGGAAACAGGCCCTCTCGGCCCTTCCAGTCCGTGCCGACCATTTGTTTTCCCCTAGTCCCATCTACCTGCACTCAGACCATACCCCTCCATTCCCTTCCCGTCCATATACCTATCCACTTTACTTTTAAATGTTAAAATCGATCCTGCCTCCACCACTTCTGCTGGAAGCTCATTCCACACAGCCACCACCCTCTGAGTAAAGAAGTTCCCCCTCACGTTACCCCTAAACTTCCGTCCCTTAATTCGCATGTCATGCCCTCTTGTTTGAATCTTCCCTACCCTTAATGGGAAAAGCTTATCCACGTCAACTCTGTCTATCCCTTTCATCATTTTAAAGACTTCAATCAAGTCCCCCCTTAACCTTCTGCGCTCCAAAGAATAAAGACCTAACTTGTTCAACCTTTCTCTGTCACATAGTTGCTGGATCCCAGGCAACATTCTAGTAAATCTCCTCTGTACTCTCTCTATTTTGTTGACATCCTTCCTATAATTAGGCGACCAAAATTGTACACCATACTCCAGAATTGGTCTCACCAATGCCTTGTACAATTTTAACATTACTTCTCTGCTCCCATATTCAATGCTCTGATTTATAAAGGCCAGCACACCAAAGGCTTTCTTTACCACCCCATCTACATGCGATTCCACCTTCAGGGAACTATGCACAGTTATTCCTAGATCCCTCTGTTCCACAACATTCCTCAATTCCCTACCATTTACCATGTACGTCCTATTTTGATTTGTCCTGCCAAGATGTAGCACTTCACACTTATCAGCATTAAACTCCATCTGCCATCTTTCAGCCCACTTTTCCATATGGCCCAAATCTCTCTGTAGACTTTGAAAATCTACTTCATTATCCACAACACCACCTATCTTAGTATCATCTGCATACTTACTTATCCAATTTTCCACCCCATCATCCAGATCATTGATGTACATGACAAACAACAGTGGACCCAACACGGATCCTTGAGGCACCCCACTGGTCACCGGCTTCCAACCTGACAGACAGCCATCCACCATTACTCTCTGACATCTCCCATTCAGCCACTGTTGAATCCATCTTGCTACTCCACCATGGTATTGAAACTAATGGTATTGTGATCACTGGTCCCGAAGTGCTCACCAACGCATACCTCCGTCACCTGACCTGCCTCATTTCCTAACAGTAGGTCCAGCATTGCCCCTTCTCTGGTCGATACCTCTATGTACTGCTGCAAAAAAACTCCAAACCATCCAGCCCATTTACAGAATGTGTTTCCCAGTCTATTTTTGGAAAATTGAAATCTCCCACAATCACTACCTTGTGCTTACTACTAATATCTGCTTTCTCCTTACATATTTGCTCTTCCAATTCTCGCTCCTCATTTGGCGGTCTATAATACACACCTAAAAGTGTTGCTACACCGTTCCCACTTCTCAGTTCCACCCAAATAGTTGTTTCTTTATTACGCCTAACATAAAAAGCAAGCAAATTCTAAGGCAGCAAACATGCTGGAGGCAATGTGGTCAAACAGACTCAAACCATGCATATATCTTCTGGAGTTGCCCAAAAATAGAAACCTTTTGGGACAGAGTGAATTCAGAATTAACGGAGGTATTAGGATATATAGTCTGCAAGAAGTGTTCCATTTTATACTGGGTAATATAAATACAGTGGTGCTGAAGGAAGACCATTACTTGGTTAAAATCCTACGCTACTCTATCCATGTCCTGGCAGTGCTGGCCACTCAAGCTCTGGGCTCATTCAAAGATGTTGCTGAAGACCAGAGTACTTGGTGTGAAGTTGTGACCCAGGGGAGGGATGATGGTGGGTGGGAGAGGCCACTACTTGTGTAGCAGTGAGTGGGAGAGGCCACTACTTGTGTAGTAGTGAGTGGGAGAGGCCACAGCTTGTGTAGTAGTGAGTGGGAGAGGTCACTACTTGTGTACTAGTGAGTGGGAGAGGTCAGTGCTTGTGTAGTAGTGAGTGTGAGAGGTCACTGCTTGTGTAGTAGTGAGTGGGAGAGGCCACAGCTTGTGTAGTAGTGAGTGGGAGAGGCCACTACTTGTGTAGTAGTGAGTGGGAGAGGCCACTACTTGTGTAGTAGTGAGTGGGAGAGGTCACTGCTTGTGTACTAGTGAGTGGGAGAGGTCAGTGCTTGTGTAGTAGTGAGTGGGAGAGGTCACTGCTTGTGTAGTAGTGAGTGGGAGAGGTCACTACTTGTGTACTAGTGAGCGGGAGAGGTCACTACTTGTGTAGTAGTGTGGGTGAGGTCACTACTTATGTAGTACTGATTTCTGCTTTGAGATTCTGCCTGCACCCAGTTGGTCCCTTTCAGAATGGCAGGCAGTGACTTGTGGGGTACCGCAAGGCTCGGTGCTGGGACCGCAGCTATTTACAATATACATTAATGATTTAAATGAAGGGATTCAAAGTAACAGCAAATTTGCAGATGACACAAAGCTAGGTGGCAGTGTCAATTGTGAGGAGGATGCTATGCGCATGCAGGGTGACTTGGACAGGTTGGATGAGTGGGCAGATGTATGGCAGGTGCAGTTTAATGTGGATAAAAGTTAGGTTATCCACTTTGGTGGCAAGAACAGGAAGGCAAATTATTATCTAAATGGCGTCAAGTTAGGAAAAGGGGAAGTACAACAGGATCTGGGGGGTCCTTGTTCATCAGTCACTGTAAGTAAGCATGCAGATACAGCAGGTAGTGAAGAAAGCAAATAGCATCTTGGCCTTCATAACAAGAGGAGTTGAGTATAGGGGCAAAGAGCTCCTTCTGCAGTTGTACAGGGCCCTAGTGAGACCACACCTGGAGTATTGTGTGCAGTTTTGGTCTCCACACTTTAGGAAGGACATTCTTGCTATTGAGGGAGTGCAGAGTAGGTTCACAAGATTAATTCCCGCGACGGCAGAACTGTCATATACCGAGAGAATGGATCAACTGGGCTTGTATTCATTGGAATTTAGAAGTATGAGAGGGGATCTTATAGGAACATTAAATTCTTAGAGGATTGGACACGCTAGAGGCAGGAAAAATGTTCCCGATGTTGGTGTAGTCCAGAACCAGGGGCCACAGTTTAAGAATAAAGGGTAGGCCATTTAAGACTGAGATGAGGAAAAATATTTTCACCCAGCTGGTTGTGAATCTGTGAAATTCTGCTGCAGAAGGCCCTTGTTTCCATGTGCAGTGGTTTATGATGTGACCCTGGCATTGGATGCCACTGTGGTAGTGACCAGTTTGGTGGCCTGACCCTGGCATTGGATGCCACTGAGGTAGTGAATAATTTGGTGGCCTGACCCTCCGAGGTGCTTCCTCCATTAAAATGCTTTCAGCCAAGTGCGGTTTCAGGTTAGTGTTTGGGCCGGGTGACTGGATCTCTGTGGTGTACAAGTAACAGGTCCTGAAGATTCCCTGCTCTGCAATGTGCACTGGTCTTCACAAAGGTCACACAGTCCCAGGATATGCCAAGTGGTGGTCTACTGAACCCCCCATCTAAATGCTGTGTGGCCGCTGCTTGCTGCAATCGCGACCTCCCTGTACGGGACAGTCATCCGGACTGCCACCTCGGTCCTGCCTGCACTGTAGATTGATCTGTTGCTTCTCCCTTTGGATCCAGTGATGGGAGTTCCACACGGCCTCGGCTCCTCCGACTGCCAGACCTTTGCCACTGTCTCGCAGAGAGCTGGGTGGCCTTTCACCTCTACTTGAAGGAAGTGCTGGAGTACAAGAGGCAGAACCCAGGCAAGGTGGGTCACGCTACCAAGAGGAAGTGTGCGTGTGTGTACGTACGTGCGTGCGTAAGTGTGTGCGTAAGTGTGTGCATACGTACGCGCGCGTAAGAGTGCGTATATGTGTGTGTACGTGTGTGTGCATGCGCACGTGTGCGTGTGCGTAAGTGTGTGTGCACGTGTATGCATGCGTATGTGCGCGTACGTGTGTGTTCGTGCATACATGTGTGCGTGCGTACGTGTATGCGGGCGTGTGCACGTATGCATACGTACGTGTGTGCACGTACATGTGTGATCGTGCATACGAGTGAGCATGCGTGTGTGTGCGTGCGCGCGTACGTGTGTGTGCATCCGTACGTGCGTACGCGGTGGGTTTACTCCATGGACACATACCTTATTGGTTTGTGATTGGCAGCTTGGTGTCTTGTCGTCACTGAACATTGCATCGTCTGTCCATTTTCTCTCAGTTCTGTCTGAAGATGTGCATTGGCTGTTCAGCAACGGCTGCGATCGGACACTATATTCCTGGAATCATGATATCCTACATCTTCAGTGAGTATGTTTATACCAAGGGAGTACCCATATTGTAGATTTAGACAAGCCAGGCTGGGAATTACAATAATCCCATCATTGTAGCAAAACTGAGAGGAACTGGGTAGCAGCTGGCTATTACCTCCCCCATCAAGACAGCAGCAAGGCACGCTGGTGTGAACAGCTGGAGTCTGTTCTGCTGCAGACGCCAGGGTCAGAGGCGTGTGGTCCAGGGGCCAGGGTCAGAGGCGTGTGGTCCAGGGGCCAGTGTCAGAGGCGTGTGGTCCAGGGGCCAGGCTCAGAGGCGTGGGGGCCAGGGTCAGAGGCGTGGGGGCCAGGGTCAGAGGCGTGGGGGCCAGGGTCAGAGGCGTGTGGGCCAGGCTCAGAGGCGTGTGGTCCAGGGGCCAGGGTCAGAGGCGTGGGGGCCAGGGGCCAGGGTCAGAGGCATGGGGGCCAGGGTCAGAGGCATGTGGTCCAGCGGCCAGGGTCAGAGTCGTGTGGGCCAGGGTCAGAGGCGTGTGGGCCAGAGGCCAGGGTCAGAGGCGTGTGGGCCAGGGTCAGAGGTGTGGGGGCCAGGGGCCAGGCTCAGAGGCGTGTGGTCCAGGGGCCAGGGTCAGAGGCGTGGGGGCCAGGGGCCAGGGTCAGAGGCATGGGGGCCAGGGTCAGAGGCATGTGGTCCAGCGGCCAGGGTCAGAGGCGTGTGGGCCAGGGTCAGAGGCGTGTGGTCCAGGGGCCAGGGTCAGAGGCGTGTGGGCCAGGGTCAGAGGCGTGTGGTCCAGGGGCCAGGGTCAGAGGCGTGTGGGCCAGGGTCAGAGGCATGTTGTCCAGCGGCCAGGGTCAGAGGCGTGTGGGCCAGGGTCAGAGGCATGTGGTCCAGCGGCCAGGGTCAGAGGCGTGGGGGCCAGGGTCAGAGGCGTGGGGGCCAGGGTCAGAGGCGTGGGGGCCAGGGTCAGAGGCGTGTGGTCCAGGGGCCAGGGTCAGAGGCATGGGGGCCAGGGTCAGAGGCATGGGGGCCAGGGTCAGAGGCGTGGGGGCCAGGGTCAGAGGCGTGGGGGCCAGGGTCAGCGGCGTGTGGGCCAGGGTCAGAGGCGTGGGGGCCAGGGTCAGAGGCATGGGGGCCAGGGTCAGAGGCGTGGGGGCCAGGGTCAGAGGCATGGGGGCCAGGGTCAGCGGCGTGTGGGCCAGGGTCAGAGGCGTGTGGTCGAGGGGCCAGGGTCAGAGGCGTGGGGGCCAGGGTCAGAGGCGTGGGGGCCAGGGTCAGAGCCGTGTGCTCCAGGGGCTGATGGCAATAATATATATCCCCATCACACTGTGGTATCAGTCCCTCTCACTGCACGGAACAATAGACAATCGGTGCAGGAGTAGGCAGATCATCCCCAATCTGTACCCCGTTCCTGCCTTCTCCCCATATCCCCTGACTCCGCTATTTTTAAGAGCCCTATCTAGCTCTCTATTGAAAGCATCCAGAGATCCTGCCTCCACTGCCGTCTGAGGCAGAGAATTCCACAGACAGGCGGGGTATTCAGGCAATCTCTAACTAAGAGGACTGATGGGGGCAGTGTAGTAGATGTTGTGTACATGGACTTTAGCAAAGCCTTTGACAAGGTCCTGCTTGGTAGGCTAGTCTAGAAGCTTAGATTACGTGGGGTCCAGGGTGAGCTGGGCAGTTTGGCGTAAAAGGTGGGGGTGGGTTATTTTTCAGATTGGAGGTCTGTGACCAGTGGTGTGTCATGGGATCACTGCCGAGTCCACTCTTGTTTGTCCTTGATTTGAATGGTGCTGTTGTTAACATGAAGGGGACGGATGACACCAAAGTCGGTGTGTGGTGCTGAGTGAAGTGAGTTACTGTGACAACAAGTGTAAACGGGACAGGACATACAAAGTCAATGTGATGTTGTGAAGAATATTGTGGAGCCGAGAGTACTAGAGGAACCAGTAGATAAACCCATGAAGGGAGATGGGTTGGCTCCATCGGTCAAGGCAGTGTGCAGGATTGGATGTCATGTTGGTTCTACACATCATTGGTGAGATGACACAGAGGATTGCTTGTAGTTCTGCTTGCCCAACTATTGGAAGGAAGTCATTAAGCTGAAAAGATTCACATGGACGTTACTGGAATTGGTCGGCGTGAGTTTCAGTTTCAGTTCAGTTTATTGTCACGTGTACCAAGGTACAGTGAAAGCTTATGTTGCGTGCTATCCAGTCAGCGGACAGGCAATACATGATTACAGTCAATCTATTTACAGTGTACAGATACATGATGAGGGAATAACATTTAGTGCACAGTAAAGCCAGCAAAGTCTGATCAAGGCTAGTCCGAGGGACATCAAAGAGGTAGCTAGTAGTTCAGCACTGCTCTCTGCTTGTGGCAGAATGACCTGTAGTGCGGCGGCTTGAGTAGCTCCGTGATGTCAGTGGACCGCGCCGGTCGGAGACTCCGTGAGGTCTCGTCGATCATGCTGGGCCTCGCCGCGCCACGAGTCTGTGTGGTCGGTCTTGAGGTGTCGGGAATCGAAGTAAGGACAGATCTGAAAGACATTTAAAAAGATCATAGTTTTAGGAGAACGTGGGTAGGCCATGCCTCTTGTCACTGGACCATAGGAGTTGAAGGGTGGCCGTGTATGGACAGGTGCACAGACAGGTACGTGGACAGGTCACTGGACCATAGGAGTTGAAGGGTGGCCGTGTACGGATAGAAAATCATGAGGGGAGAAGAAGAAAATGGAAGACACTTAGACAGGTACGCGGACAGGTGCGCAGGCAGGTGCACAGACAGGCATGCGGACAGGTGCACAGACAGGTACGTGGACAGGTGCACAGACAGGTACGTGGACAGGTGCACAGACAGGTACGTGGACAGGTGCACAGACAGGTGCGCGGACAGGTGCACAGACAGGTACGTGGACAGGTGCACAGACAGGTACGTGGACAGGTGCACAGACAGGTACGTGGACAGGTGCACAGACAGGTACGTGGACAGGTGCACAGACAGGTACGCGGATAGGTGTAGTGGGAAATGGGACGAGCTCAGATAGACATCTGGTCAGTGTGGACAGTTTGTGTGATTGACTGATCAAACAGGACAGCCGGGCATTGGCAGGGTTAGGGGGGAGATTCAGGCTGTGGGTGAGGATTGTTCAAATGTCATTCTCTGATTCTCTGCTGTTTGTTGCAGTCCTGAGTCTGCTGCTCTGGCCCCTGGTGGTTTATCACGAGCTCATTCAGAAGATGTACACGGGTTTGGAACCTGTGTTAATGAAACTGGATTACAGCATGAAAGGCAGCACTCAGCACCGTCAGAGAGACAGGAAGAGTAAGTCATGGTCGCCCTTCACAGTTAATGTACGGCAAATGTTAGCACAGAGCCTTGTGAAACGTGCTGCATCTTGTGGCTGAATGTGATGCTGACACTATCCTGGAGCCTTGCTTTCTGCCACAGAATCTCCTGCCTCTGCCCCTTATTAACAAGTCTACTGTCGCTATTGCTCTGCCCCTCTCCACCCAGAGCCAGACTCCATGCCACTGCTGTCCCCAGACCAGACATGCCAACAACAGTCCCAACGATCATATCTATACCCTCCTGTGTAGAAAGGAACTGCTGGTATATCAAAGATCGACAAAATTCTGGCTTAACTCAGTGGGTCAGGCAGCTTTTATGGAGAAAAAGGATGGGTGACGTTTTGGTTTGGGGTCTTTGTTGAGACACTTGAGTCTGAAGAAGGGTCCCAATGAAAATATCACCAGAAAGGCTGCCTGACCCGCTGAGTTACTCCAGCACTCTGTGAAACGTCACCTATCCATGTTCCCCACAGATGCTGCCTGACCCGCTGAGTTACTCCAGCACTCTGTGAAACGTCACCTATCCATGTTCTCCACAGATGCTGCCTGACCCGCTGAGTTACTCCAGCACTCTGTGAAACGTCACCTATCCATGTTCCCCACAGATGCTGCCTGACCCGCTGAGTTACTCCAGCACTCTGTGAAACGTCACCTATCCATGTTCTCCACAGATGCTGCCTGAACCCGCTGAGTTACTCCAGCACTCTGTGAAACGTCACCTATCCATGTTCTCCACAGATGCTGCCTGACCCGCTGAATTACTCCAGCACTCTGTGAAACGTCACCTATCCATGTTCCCCACAGATGCTGCCTGACCCGCTGAGTTACTCCAGCACTCTGAAACGTCACCTATCCATGTTCTCCACAGATGCTGCCTGACCCGCTGAGTTACTCCAGCACTCTGTGAAACGTCACCTATCCATGTTCCCCACAGATGCTGCCTGAAACGACTCCGCCTGAGTTACTCCAGCACTCTGAAACTGTCACCTATCCATGTTCTCCACAGATGCTGCCTGACCCGCTGAGTTACTCCAGCACTCTGTGAAACGTCACCTATCCATGTTCTCCACAGATGCTGCCTGACCCGCTGAGTTACTCCAGCACTCTATCTTTGGATCATGCCTGCTGTGGAGGGGAATGGCATGATCCCGTTGCTGGTGTCACCCATCCACCTTCTGTCCCTACCCTAGGTGTGAACACCTCACTGCAAATTATCCATTACCTTCTCAGTCTCCCTGATAATCCTGAAGTCGTCCAGTTTCCTAACGTTGGCTCTGTCAGGAACTGCAGTTGGACGCACCTCCGCAGGTGTGCCCCTCCCACTGGACATCCCACTGCAGGAGGAGTGTACCACAGCTCTATATACCATCTCTACTGCACTAGACCAAGGAAAACAGGCTGTACTAATCTCACCGTCAAAGCCTGGCACTTACTCCCCTCACAGTACTTGGCCACTCCCCTTGTTTCTCCCTTACTTTCACACGCCCACCGAAGACTCTTCAGTGAAGAGCAGTCTCTCAAGGATGGAAACTGCTTTCAACTTGTGGATTACCATTGGCATCCGCCATGTTGTTTTACACATCCAAATTCCCTCATTTAAATTGTCGACAATAGCTTCTCCATTTGCTTTTACAGCAGCAATGTTGTTTGATGATGGTGAAGCTGTTCAGCCCTTGAGCCCATACTATCTCTTCACTCACAGTCCCATTACAGTTGTACAGTAATCGGGCACGGAAACAAGCCCTTCATCCAACTTGCCCACCGACCAACATGCCCCATCCACACTAGTCCCAGAGTCACGGAAACAGGCCCTTCCTCCAACTTGCCCACCGACCAACATGCCCCATCCACACTAGTCCCAGAGTCACGGAAACAGGCCCTTCAGCCCAACGTGCCCATGCAGACCAAGATGCCCCATCCACATTAGTCACACCTGCCTGCATTTGGCCCATAACCCTCTAAACCTTTCCAAATATCTCAAAAGTTGTTCTAGTACTGCCTCAACTATCCCCTCTATACACCCATCATTGTGTGAAAAAGTTGCCCCTCAGATTCTTATTAAATCTTTTCCCTCTCACCTTAACCCTGTATCCTCTAGTTCTTGATTCCACTACTTTGGGGGAAAAGACCGTCCTGTGCTCAAGGAATAATGTCCGGGCCTGTCCAACCCCTCCCTCTAGCTCAGGCTCTTGCTCTGGCAACATCCTCACAAATCTTCAACTTAACAACATCCTTGCTTTATCAGGGTGGACATAACAATCTCCTTCACACCCTGCAACCTCATCTCACCACTGTTAATTCCTCAGTTAGTCTGTGTATCATTTATAAGTGTCCAGTTTTTCACCATTTCTGTCTTGTTTCTCACCCATGCTCTAACGACGTTTCTGCTCTCCCCACGGCTCCAGGTCTCATGTCCAGGACTGTAGTTTACACGGCAGATAGACAGTTTTGTTGCTAATCTCAAGGACTTTGTTGCATTTTGTGGTTTGTGTGTTTCAGAGAAGTTGCTGGTGAAAGCGGAGAGTTGTGATGAACCGACAGCAGAGACAGAGAGCGAGAGTGAGGCCGAACTTTCCTGCTTCAACCCCAAGGTATTGGTCTGGTCGCAGGTTCCCCTGCCTGCAGTGCAGCTCTGGATGCGCAGAGATCTGTGGCACTCATGCAGCTGCTTATTTACATTATCGCCACAACATTCTCGTTAATTAGTAGCAATGATTGTGCTCAATTAACCTTTGACCTTAAGGTTAGCAATTTCTGACCTGATGCTAGATTTCACCAGTTATCGGGAATTGCTTTTTGGAACTGGTGAGATATAGTATGAAACATAGACAATAGGTGCAGGAGTAGGCCACTCAGCCCTTCGAGCCAGCACCGCCATTCAATATGATCATGGCTGATCATCTAAAATTAATACCTTGTTCCTGCCTTCTCCCCATATCCCTTGATTCCTTTAACTCTAAGAGCTAAATCTAACTCTCTCTTGAAGACATCCAGTGAATCAGCCTCCACTGCCTTCTGTGGCGGAGAATTCCACAGATTCACAACTCTCTGGTGAAAAAGTTTTTCCTTAACTCAGTCCTAAATGGCCGACCCCTTATTCTTAAACTGTGACCCCTGGTTCTGGACTCCCCCAACATCGGGAACATGTTTCCTGCATCTAGCCTGACCAATCCCTTAAGAATTTTAATGTTTCAATAAATCTGCCTCTCATCCTTCTAAATGCCAGTGAATATAAACCCAGTCGCTCCATTCTTTCATCATATGTCAGTCCCGCCATCCGGGGAATTAACCCGGTGAGCCTCCGCTGCACTTCCACAATAGCAAGAATGGCAGTAGAAAGGCGTGTGATTGCTGCCGTGTGATGGCAGTCCCGCCATCCGGGGAATTAACCCGGTGAACCTACACTGCACTCCCTCAACAGCAAGGATGGCAGTAGAAAGGCGTGTGATTGCTGCCGTGTGATGGACACTCAGAGGTTGATAAGTGACAGGAGTAGAATCAGTTCATTCGGCCCATCAAGTCGACTCCGCCATTCAATCATGGCTGATCTATCTCTCCCTCTCAACCCCATTCTCCCCCTGACCCCCGCCCGTCCTGATGGGTACAGATGGATGTCAGGACGACAGCTCTGGCCTTTGCGATCACGGACTCTGAGTTATCAGATGAGGAGGCTTCCATCCTGGAGAGCGGAGGATTCACGGTGTCGCGAGGAACAACGCCGCAGCTTTCCGATGTGTCTGAAGGTAAGGCGGGTTCCGGACATTTACACAACCTCTGCCCATCAAGACAGCCCCCCCCTCCCCCAGCTCCCCAGTCTGACACACTGCTCCGTCCCAACGTTGCCATCTCATTCTCCATGGCTGCTGTCAACCTTGTTCACATAGACATAGACATAGAAAATAGGTGCAGGAGTAGGCCATTCGGCCCTTCGAGCATGCACTGCCATTCAATATGATCATGGCTGATCATCCACAATCAGTACCTCGTTCCAGCTTTACCCCACGTATACCTCGATTCCCTTAGCCCTAAGAGCTAAATCTAACTCTCTCTTGAAAAACCTTTCCCCAGACACAGGAACAGTTTCTCTCCTCCATTTACAACTTCTGAACGGTTCTACGGTAACTAAAAGGCCTGTCCTACTTGCCGACTTTTTTTGGCAACTGCTGGCATCATTGACTGGCGTATCAGGTCACCGAAAAATTTGCGGCGTGAAATGTTCAAAATCTTTTGGCGTCACTGATATGACGCTGGTAGTAACTTGGCAAATTTACTGACCAGCGACAACATTGGAAAAGCCTGCGATTGGACCTGGAAGATGAAAGATATTTGAATACAAGGGTGAAAGAGTTGAACACTTTGTGTGTACGGCGTGCACAGCCTAAAGTTGCAGGTCAACTTGTTCTATTTGATCTTGTTTGTGCGCGTCGGGTTGATTGCATTCGTTGAAACAGGGTGGACCACGTCAAGGTTGCAATCCACATGGAATGGTACGCACGCACTCACCATTCACCTCCCCCCCTCATTATCAAAACAAGAAAGGATTCTCACAACCCAACAATATAAACACTGAAGAAGGGTCTGGACAGGAAACGTCGCCCACTCCTCTCCAGAGATGCTGCCTGTCTCGCTGAGTTCCTCCAGCATGTTGTCTCAATGGTGTAAACCAGCATCGTTGACTACTCCAACTTCCAATCAGACCCCTCCGAGCACCTCTATCTCTCGTGCATCCCTATTTCACCCACCCCCCCTCCCTGCTCTTTCCCTTTATGCTCATTTCCCATCCCCCCTTTATCCCCTTCCATCCCTCTGGCTTTACACCACTCCTCTCATTATCTGATACCTTCTTGTCTCCTGTTCACCTCCAGCCTTTGTCACTTACTCCACCATTTCCCAACCCCTCCACCCCACTTCTATCCACTTATCACTCGCCAGGCTGTTTCATTCACCCATCCCCCCCATCTCTCATGTCCTGCTTCCCCCCCCATCAGTCAGAAGAAAAGTCCAGATCCAGAGCATCACCCGTCCATTCCCTCCACAGACGTGACCTGCCCACTGAGTTCCTCCAGCTCGCCAAGAGCTGTCATGAATGATAGTGTGGATGGTTCTGTGGGGCGCTGGCGTGGGCAAAGTTGCTGGTTGCTGGGAGAGGTTGGTGGGTCTCGGCAACATCAGTGGGCCGGGTCGGTGGGCAGTGACAGTGGGCTGGGTCGGGTCGGTGGGGTCTCCTGTGCTGGTGCTCTGGCTCTCACCCCGCTTGTGTTTGCAGACCTGGATCGGTGGAGGTTGCTAGGTCGGTGTGTGTGCGGGGTCGGTGTGTGTGCGGGGGCGGGCCTGTGTGTGTGCGGGGGCGGGCCTGTGTGTGCGGGGCGGGCCTGTGTGTGTGTGTGTGTGTGTGTGTGTGTGTTGTGTGTGTGTGTGTGTGTGTGTGTGTGTGTGTGTGTGTGTGTGTGTGTGTGTGTGTGTGTGCGCGCGCGTGTGTGTGTGGGCGTGTGTGTGTGTGTGTGTGTGGGGGGCGTGTGTGTGTGTGTGTTGGGGGGGGGGGTGTGTGTGTGGGGGGCGTGTGTGTGTGTGTTGGGGGGGGGGTGTGTTGTGTGGGGGGGGGGGGGTGTGTGTGTGTGGGGGGGGGGGGGCGGGTGTGTGTGTGGGGGCGGGCCTGTGTGTGGGGGGGCGGTGTCTGTGTGTGTGTGTGTGTGTGTGTGTGTGTGTGTGTGTGTGTGTGTGTGCTGTGTGTGTGTGTGTGCCGTGTGGTTGGGGCGGGGCCTGTGTGTGTTGGGGGCCTGTGTGCCTTGTGTGTGTGTTGGGGGGCGGTGTGTGTGAGTGGGGGGGCCTGTGTGTGTGTGGGGGGCGGGCCTGTGTGTGTGTGTGTGTGTGTGTGTGTGTGGTGTGTGTGAGTGTGTGTTGTGGTGTGTGTGTGTGTGGGGGGGCCTGTGCGTGTGTGGAGTGCGGTGTGTGTGTGTGTGGTGTTGGGGCGGGCCTGTGTGTGTTGGTGTGGAGTGTGGGGGGGGGGGTGTGTGGGGACGGGGTTTGGGGGGGGCCGTGGTGTGTGTGTGGGGCGGGCCTGTGTGTGTGTGTGGGGGCCGTGTGTGTGTGTGTGTGGGTGTGTTGGGCCGGTTGTGTGTGTGTGTGTGTTGGGGGGGGCCGTGTGTGGGCCTGTGTGTGTGAGTGGGTTTGGGGGGGGGGTGTGGGGGGGGGGGGCCTGTGTGTGTGTGTGGGTGGTGTGTGTGTGGGGGGGGGGGGGCGGTGTGTGCGGTGTGGGGGGCGGGCCTGGTGTGTGTGTGTGTGTGTGTGGTGTGTGTGTGTGGTGTTGGGGGGGCCTGTGTGTGTGTGGGGAGGGCGGTGTGTTGTGTGTGTGTGTGGGGGTGGCGGGTGTGTGTGTGGGCCTGTGGGGGGGGTGTGTGTGTGTGTGGGGGGGGCCTGTGTGTGTGTGGGGGGGGTGGGGGGTGTGTGTGGGGGGGGGGGGGGGTGAGGGGGGGTGTGTTGTGGGGGGGGGGGGGCCTGTGTGTGTGTGGGGGGGGGTGTGGGGGGGGGGGCCTTGGGTGTGTGTGGTGGGGGGGTGCCCCCCCCTGGTTGGCGGGGGCTGTGAGTGTGTGTGTGTGTGTGTGGGTGTGTGTGCGGGCCTGTGTGTGGGGGGGGGGCGGGCCTGTGTGTGTGTGGTGTGAGTGGGGGGTGTGGGGGGGGGGGGGTGTGTGTGGTGGGGGGGGGGTGTGTGTGTAGGGGGGGGGGCGGCCTGTGTGTGTGTGGTGTGTGTGTTGGGGGGGTGCCTGTGGGGGTGTAGTTTGGGGGGGGCCCTGTGTTGAGTGTTTGTGTTGTGTGGGGGTGGGGGGCCTAGTGGTGTGTGTGGGAGGGGTGGGGGGTGTGTAGGGGGGGGGCCTGTGTGTTGTTGGGGGGGTGGGTGGGGGCCTGTGTGTGTGGGGTGGGGTGGCGGTTTGTTTGTTTGTGGGGGTGTGTGTGTGTGTGTGGGAGGGGGCGGTGTGTGGGGGGGTGGGGTGTGTGGGTGGGGGCCTGTGTGTGTGTGTGGGGTGTAAGAGTGGGGGCGGGTGTGTGGTGGGGCGGTGTGTGAGGGCGGGGCTGCTGTGTGTGTGGGGCGGGGCGGGCCCTGGTGTGGTTGGCCCTGTGTGTTGTGTGGGTGTGGGGGGGCGGGCCTGTTGTGTGTGTGGGGGCGAGCCTGTGTGTATTGTGGGGTGGGGGGCGGGGTGTGGTGGTGTGTGGTGGGGTGTGTGGGGCGGCCTGTTGTGTGTGTGTGGGGGGGGCCTGTGTGTGTGTGGGGCCGGGGTGTAGAGTGGGGGGGGGTGTGGTGGGGGGCGGGCCTTGTGTGTGTGTTTGTGTGTGGGTCCTGTGTGTTGTGTGGTGTGTGTTGGGCGCGTGTGTTGGGGGCGGTGTGTGTGTGGGGGCGGGCGGGGGGTTGGGGTGGGGGGTTGGGGGGCGGGGGCGGGGGCGGGGGTGGGGGCGCGTTGGGGCCTTGGTGTGTGTGTGTGTGTGTAGGGGGGGGGGGGGGGGGGGGCTGGGTGTGTTGTGTGGTGGGGGGTGGTGGGGTGTAGTGGGGTGTGTGGGGGGCGGGGCCTGTGTGTGTGTGGGGGGGGCCTGTGTTGGGGGGGGTGTTGGGGGGGTGGTGGGGGGCTGTGTGTGTGTGGGTGGTGGGGGGTGGGGGGGGTGTGAGGGGTTGGGGGTGGTGGGGGCCTGTGTGTGGGGTTGGTGTGGTGGGGGTGGGGGGCCTGTAGTGTGTGTGTTGTGGGGGGGGGGGGGCCTGGTCTGGTGTTTTTGGGGTGGGGGCCTGTGTTCGTGGTGTGGGGAAGGGGCGGTGTGTGGGGGCCTGTGTGTGTGTGTGGTGTGTGGGGCGGGGCCTGTTGTTTGTGGTGGTGGGGGGGGGCGGTGGGGGGGGGTGGGCGGGGGGCCTTGGTGTGATGGGAGGGCGGGGGGGGGGACCTGTGGTGTGTGTGTGGGTGGTGGGGTGTGGGGTGCAGGGGGGGGGGTCGGGTGTGGGGGGGGTGTGGGGGGGGGGGGGGGGGGGTGGGGGGGGGGGGTGCGTGTGGTGGGGGGGGGGGGCGGGCCTGTGTGAGTGTGGGGGGGGGTAGAGGGGGGGGGGTGGGT